>JAQFJB010190518.1:0-11847 GCA_029874875.1 Naso minor
CTTTTTTTGAGCTCATACATTACCCTAAATAACCCATATTCATGCACGCATCAGCTTCCATCTGGTTCAGAAGTGCTGTTATAGTAACAGTTGATGTTTTTTAATGATCAGAGGGTCTGATTTTAAAGCGGTCATATTATGCTTTTCTGTCTCTTTCAACCTATAAACCTATAAATGATGTTACAAACTCCAGTTGCCGTTTTAAATGATGCCAAAGTCTGAAATAGTGAGGTGAGGGTATGTAGCAGTAATCCCTGTGTATTTTCTGTTTCTAGTGGCTCTGAACGCTCTCTCATCAGTTTTTAAAATCTCAGACCGCTAGTGTGTCGCAGTGTGCTGGGCTTCTCTACAGATTCATCTGGAAGGTGTGTGTTTGAACTGGCTCAGAGCAGAGTAAGCCTTTAGAGGCGCGGCAGGAGCTAAAACAGCGCGTCTCAGACAGAGGCAGAAATCCTGGAAAAAACAGGGCTGCTGCAGTCGGCCGTATGAGGAAACACAGGAGTTTTTTGAGCGTCAAAGTACGTAAACCTGCTCTGGTAGAAACCTAGAATAGAATACAAACCCCAAAAATGAGCATAACATGGCCTCTTTAAGTTTTGAACTTTTGGATTGCCTGCCACCCGCGTGTTGATGAAGTTTTGCTGTTAGTTGCGTTACCTGCCAACACCACCACAGCGCTGTGAGCTCAGAGTCGGAGCCCCTGCATATGAGTCCTTTTGCCCTCCCTGTCATTTAAACTCCATCAACATCTGTCTTCCCTCCTTTCGACATGATCAGTTGTGACTGGTGAAAAGGAATTTTCTGCAGTGGTGGATGCTGAAGGTTGTGTTTTTAGGTATGCATCAGCCAGTCCCCAGCAGCAGGACTTCCTGTATAAACATCTGAAACCGATTTGATGACACATTAATCCTCACCGTCATAAATGGTGTAACTGGTTGAATTAACCTTTTTATCTTGGAATTATTGTCATCTTCTCTCTTCACCACTAGGGTCAAAGACGTGTCAGATAGAAGACGAACTTGAATTTCAGTTCACCTTTAACACACTGACCATCTACAATTACGATGACAAATTGCAGCTTCAGTCACTTCTGCACTGATCTTAGTTGTGCAACTGTCGCGTCCGCCTTGTTGGGGCTTTCAATAAATCACCTTACTTCAGCTTCAACGGAATCAATTTCACAATTCTTTTTGTCTTTTTTTTCCTACGCAAAAGAATTAATCTTATCTATTATCAGCTGATAAGATTAAACCCTCTAACAGACAAAGGCGTGTCAGTGGTTTCACCAGCACTCATCTCAGTTACCACTGTGAAGCACACAGGACGATTCCTCCCAACTTTGTGTATGTAGGTTAAAAGTGAGTTGATGTGGCTTTGGGCACTGCAGTCACCTCCAACTCATATGCAAACACACACTGTTTGCATTTAGCTGTTGCCAGCTGATTGTTGCATAAACTGAACATGGACGTGATTCTGACTCAGGGTATAAAGTCTACAGTGATAAAAATAGTTACCCAAACAAAATCTGTCTGTATTTTTACCAAGGTGGCTCAGGTCACGTTTAACTAACTTTAATTGTACTTTTGTGCAAAAGACAGCAGGAATGAAATCACTGAGGTCAGTTACAGATAAGCACGAGCAATTTATATTTTAGTTATGATCAAGTCTTGTGAGCGAGAGTGTCAGGTAGGCAGAAGCAGGAAATTGCTGACGGTACAAAGGAGGCTTAGTTTAGCTGCCATGGCTTTGGGTTGGAGCCAAAAGAGAACACGTGAGAAAACGGAGGACTCCACACTGCAACTCACGGGGACAAAAGAGATGAACGAATGCTGCTTTGTGTCATCACCATCACAAACTTTAAATATTCACCTCTATAAAATAAATGACATTGTGTGCAGGCTGGCCAACTGAAAGGACGAATGCAGCTCCCAAATGAAATCAACTGAGCTCACCGTGTCTGACAGACAACAACAGCAGCCACCAAACTCTAATTAAACACTCAACAGTGCACCCACAGCAAGTCAAATATGACCACAGTCTATGAAGGTAAATTTGAGTGTTGGTAGAATAATTTTAGAATTCAAACTATGTCTGAATTTATTAGGGGTCCACGAAGGTGCTGGACACCTACTGTTATTGTTAGGATTATTTTTTATTATTTTATTTTATTATATAAAAGTCTCTGGATCTCTTAAACCCTGTGGCGAAAAATGACGCAACTTGGCAGATCTGTCCAACAACTAAGCCGCTACTCAGGTTGCAAAAAAATCACGCCAATTGGCCTTAAGGGGGCGCTGTTTCCCATTACTACTATATCACCAATTTTGGCCTACAGCTACGAAATTTGGTGGACATATGTGGGACGTCCAGATGTATCAAAAAGTTTCCTGGTTCCATGACCTAAACCCAACAGGAAGTCGGCCATTTCGATTCGGATTTCGAGTGCCCTTTTTATTGAAACGTGCTTGTGAATTATAAAACACGCGTACGAAATAAAAAAACCCACACACAAATCCGTGTCACCTCCTGGGCTTCGAAGTTTTTGTATATAAACAAAAATCCACACCAAAGAGGATATGCAAAACAAAATCCCAGATTTTCCAGGACATGTAGAAACACTCTTAGTCCTTCACATTACTATGAAAGTATTTAAGGAAAAAATCATTCTCAGCCACGAGAGCTTCAACATTACAGTATATCTGTTAAGAGGATTACATTTCAATTTGTGAATTTGATTACATCACACAAAATCTGGTACTTCATCAGTGGACGGAAACACACTCAACAAGATCTGATATCTGGTTATCTTTGTCATTGTTGGTCTTTTTCCGTTTTCCTGTAAACGTGTGTCAGCTGTGAGTGAGAGCTGAGTGTTTCTGCCCCTCCCTGTCTGGACAAGGTGTGGTCGAGGTGCAGCTCAGGTAAAACAAAGTGAAATCGATGATCAAGTCCACGCCTACCACAGCTATCTGTTCCCTGAGGCAGATTCAGCACAGCACACAGACACGATAACACTGTTAGTTTTAAATATTATGCAAGGACAACTTACCTCTTTGACTGTTGCTCTGTCTTTTAAGGTGAATTTGATTTTTTGTTTTAGATTTAGAATGAGAGTCAAGAACGTTTAAAAGCTGCAGCAGCAGTCCCGTACTGAGTCATTATTTTAAAGGGCTGGCGATCACTTTTTTCTCCACTGACTGGCAACTTTTTTTTTTCCCTCCATGTACATGTATCTGCAGGCAGGAGGTTTTAGTTCTGAAGATTTTACACTGACATCACAGCAGATACGCACACACATTACACACACAATAGATTTAAACTTATCAAGACGAGGTTATCCCAGTTTAAGGAAAAGGTCTGGTCGAGACTTATCAACTCTGTTCCAGTGCAATTTTATTCATTTACTTTTTACTTGTTGCCGAGCCAGCAGATGTGCCAATCAGTGATTTTACAGACATCGGTCAAAGACTACAGTTGCAACATGATGCACTGGCACTGAAGTCAGACTGTTTCACCAACGGACAGTGTTCCAGCCAAAACCACCACAGCTTCCATCCTGCGTGTCTGTCTGCTCACCTCTGCGCCACTCACTCCTGTCGGGACAAAGCTCACGTAGAGAATCACGCGTGACCTGGGTGGACACAGTTAGCTCCAGGAGTGACTGAGTGTGCTCTGGTTTCACTGATATGGGTTTTTATAATATTTTAGAATAAAAGCTGCTGTTAATGCTCTTGTTTTCTGTCTTAGTCTGCGTCTCATACAGTAGCTTGTCTCTTTCGTGGTGGTGGAGGAAGAATTCAAATCCTTTATTCATGTGAAAATACCAATACCACACTCACGTAAAAGCAGGATTTTAGTGCTGCAGTTGGTTGGAGCTCATTTTGAATAATCCATTCATTGATTGATTATTTGCTTTGTAGCAGTTTTAAAAAGTGGAAATATCATCCTGGACGTTATTATTTTGTACAATATTATTACATCTAAGACTAAAAGTGTGTTCTTGATGTCTACAGTATTCATTCGCTGAACGGAACCCAAATTGAACGTCCCACCAATACACAAATATCTCGGCATCTGGCTGGATGATAAAACTTGCGTCATTTTGTTCGAGTGTCATGAGAGCAGAATGACACTTGTTCGCTAAAGTGCATTGTCAGTGTTTGGTTATGGTGACGTTCTGCACGTCCACGCAGCTCCTTCCACACTGAAAACACTCGGCACAGTTTACCACGATGCTCTACACTCTACCACGACGGGTTCAGAGCTCACTACTGAGAACTTAACAAAAATGTAGTTTGATCTTCTCTTAGTGACAGAAGGGACAGAAATTGCCACCTTTTTATTTACAAAGCGCTGCTATTCAAGTCACCTGACAAACTCACTTCTCTTTCAAAACTTAAATCCATTGGTCAACGCACTTGCTCTCAAGAATTTCTGTCCCTTGAAATCTCTCAGGTAAATGTATATTGGATGAACTGGTTGTTGTGCAGTTAATCGACGAACATGTTTGTGAATCAACCAAAGCAGTTTTTATTTTTAAACTCTGGAATTTATTATATTTTTTAGCTTGATGTTGTATATTCTATTTTTCTTAATGCTGTTACCTTCATTCTTTTCTCTTTCCATCATTAAATTGTTTTTATTATTGTATATTTGTGATTTCGCCGGACACATTTGCTGCTTTTATTGATGTATTTTCTCTTACTTAGGATTTATAATCTTTTTAATTGTTTTTACCATGCTTACCCACGTAGCCTTTCCAGTCAATTTTAAAGGAAGCAACTTCTCACGTTTTTTAAGCCGGAAACATGAAACGTTTTACATGAATTGATTTCAGTAATAATCAAAATAGGCGCCAGTTAATTTTCTGTCAGTCTGACTTGTAGATGAGTAGAAATAGAAAGCGTCATGTAACAAAAGAAACTGAGACACAAACGTTAGTCTCCAAATATTTTGTCGAGAGGAAAAGTTCTGTAAACGCGGAGCTGTTCTCCTACCTGTTGGTAAGGGGTGCAGAAGACCTCAGAGCCCGCGAGGCCACAGGTGGAGGAGGCACGGAGCTGATGAGCTCTGCCCAGGAGCAGGTCATTACTCGGTGGGTAACAAGCCCCCCGAGAGCAGTCAGTCTGGGCCTGTGAAACTGCAGCTATGGCTGTCAGGAGGAAGACAGCACAGTAAGAAATGAAATAATCAATCCTAACTATGTGACCAACATCAGTCACTAAAAAATCATCACAATCACCGTTGATATTTATCTGAACATATAAACACATACAAAACAAAGGCAAAGAAGGAGCAGTCCTATAATGATGGTCAAAGTAAATTATTCTACAATTTGTTTTCAGCACACAACGTTTCAATCGCAGAACATAAAATATTCTTTTTCAAGCAAAAATATATATTTATCATCTAAAGATTATGTAAACCTAAAACACACAAAAATATATTTAAAATCCAGAGTTTCTTTCTTTTTTAGATTTGTGAAAATTGAAAAGACACTCGGCGGTCAGTTAACCCTTTCTTACCCTGATTCTTCATCGGCAGAGACAGTTCCTCCCTGATAATTATGCTCACTTTAATCACATTAAACTTTTTTACACTGATGGTAAATTGCCACATGGCAATTCTTTAAAATTTTGCCTAAACTCAACTTTTACGATCAATGACCAATCACAGAGAGTTTAGATTCAGGATTTTGCTGAACTGCTAAATGAATCCCATGTTGAAGAGTTCTCTTTGTTTTTACCTTAAATGAATCTGCAAAGTTTTAGTAAGTTTTAGTCTGATTTAATTTAAAAAGCAGACAAAAAGAAGCACATCTACAGTGCTGCACTAAAAAGCTTTCTGGATCAATTGTGATTTGAAGAATTTTACTAACAAGTTATTTCCAATATTCAGAAAATCCATATGCAGTGTTTTCCCTAAAGTTCTTGTAAGGGTGGAAGAGCCTGAAGCCGACCCAGACTAACGTATACGCGGATAACAACTCCTTAAACATGTGCAATCACGACCAGAGCGACAAAGAATGCAGGTTTTCATTCCAACCAAACACTAAAGCAGCTCCACTCAGGCTGGTTTCCTCTCTGCTCGAAAAGGGACAGGTTAGTTTTACTAGCGCTGAAATGTTTTGTTGAATGAAAAACCTGCATACTGTCAGTTCACAGTGATTTAGGGGAGTAAACATCTGGCGTGGTAATAAAAGTTCCAGCACAAACTTTTAAAAGAGAGAGAGGTCAGTTTGGAGAGAATTTCAGCTGTTAAACCAGAGAAAAAAAGAGAGAAAAATCTTACCAGCTATTAATAAAAGTATTCGCATGTTGCCTCCCTCCTTTGATCAAGTCTGGAACAGATGAGAAAACAAATATCAGCAAGCAGAAACAATCGAATAATTAAAGCCAGTCGACTGTGAAACTCCTCCGGCAGTCAGTTTTCTATCTTATCTGCTGATTTTAACTATGTGTTGCTGCCAAGCTGCAGCTTTATAAACAACGTCTCACCTGGACGGTATGATACAGTGTTTGTCAGAGACACACCCTTCACCACCACTCCCTGAACTCTATGAATCAACACACACACATACACACACAGACAGACAGGTAGGTAGGTAGGCAGACTTAGACACAAACACAAAGACACCAAGGAACCACAGAAACACTATTATGACTTCAAACAACAAACTGAAAGTTGGCTCAATTATCTTTTCTCCTCATAGAACTGTTTTGTTTCTTGTTGACATGCAGGCAAAAGAGGAATATCTGCACACAGTTTTGTGTATGTACTATATTTCTGAGTGTGCTGTAACACACAATCGAATACACAGGAAATATAGGAGCTGCCCACAGGTGGAAAAAAAAATTAAAATACCTCATAAATTATCATTAGAAGTATTTACATTTAATGTGTCTTTGTGAAGTTTAATTGGCTGTTGCTTTCCACAGTTACAGTTTGATTGACAACCCACATCACAAGTGTTGCATAATATCTTGAAGTACGTTGATACTTTTGTAAAACAGTATGGGAGGCTTAGTATGCAGTCCATACTGTAAAAAATTTGAATGTTATATGAAATTTAGTGCACAGCTAAAGTATTTTTTGAGACTACATGCCAAATGCAATACATTTTTTTTTCGTTATTTAAATAATTTGTTTAGTTCACGTCACAGTATCTTCCACATACATAAATAAAAGAGTTGCTGTGTGCATGAGAGGCCATGAGAGAGGGCATAAAAACAATTTGGCCCATTTTTTGTCATATATATAAAAGATGTATTATGCATATGCCTCCTGTATATGGGACTTTTTTGTAAGGTCTGTATATAATTTCATATGTACAGCACATTAGCCTATAAAATCAATCATTTTTACATGGCTTCTATCGGCGAATTTCACAGCTGATAAAACTATAACAACCAATGTATAAATATTTGTTCTCACTTTTCTGTATTTGTATAAATTTGAGATCGATTTTGATCGGTCAAAAAAAACCCCCAAACAAACAAAAAAAACCCCAACAGCACACAAATTAAACTTTAAGCATAAATTCTGATGATAACTGAACCGGCCAAATTATGATGTAACGCATAATCACACACATGTACAAAAATATTAAAAGCTGCGTTTTGAATGTTGCTGTTTCACTTTTGTTCACACTAGTGAACTGACACAGTGAAGTAGAAATCAGAACCAAAATGTGTATTAAATTGAATGAGAGTGGGATGATGGAAACTGTTGTCCAGCAGAACACTGCACGACGGAAATGGGGAGAAGGGGCCAATACAAATGTGACATCAAATACAACACGTCTTGTGTCATTTATACATAATAGAAAGTATATTAAAGTTGACATCATAGTACCAACTGCTTAAATCAAAGTACCATTATACTACAGGAGTGAACACAGTGTTTGTCTGCCTGAGATTTTTTTCCACCGCAAAACTTTCTTATCTGCCAGAGACATCACATGAAAAATATATCTGTATGATTTATTATAAAAATTTATTACATAACTCTGTATTAACAGTGTTTCTGTGTTTGTTTATATCTTTTAATAAGCAAAAGAACACAGTTTAGGGAGATGAAACACAAAGACAAAATCACTCTTTCCTGCCCAAACACAATTCATGCCCTGCAGGCAGTGTTTAAACTTTGCCAGGCTGTGTGGTAACACCGCTGTATGCCAAACACTCCTGATCGTCATCTCTGTGTAAAGAATTAGTAGCCTGAGGGCCAGCTGAACACTCACATTATGTTTTTCACCATTTTCTGCAGACACACTGACGAAGTCCAGGTACAGGGTGTGTCTTCTGACTCAACCAACACACACAGACTACTGTACACGAGCAACTTCAGACAAGTAGCTTCACGCCTTCAGTTGCTCTGGATGCTGGCTAAAGCTGTGAATCATCTCATCTCCCGTTTCCTCTCTTTTAACACTCGCCCTTGCCCACAGTGAGATAGTTTCAAGGCTGCTTGCTCGCAGTTATTGGCATCATGAGGTGGTAAACACACGGGTAAACGTAGCAGAGGAGCAGATAAGCAAGACACACCCAAGACAGCAGGGGAAAAAAAAAGCCTAAATCTGAATACAGTGGGAGTCACATAAACCTTTTGAATAAACTGCTGTGTGTCTGAACATGTGCCTGTATGTGTGTCTGTACTTCAGACCAATGGTGGACTCAGGATGTTTGAGGGGCAGGGGTCGAAAAAGTGAAAAAGGCACCTGTTGCATGTGGTGGGGCAAAAAGTCATCAGGCACTTTACCTTATTTTGTCCAGTGGAAGAACATCCAAGAGGGCACTTTCACACAACATTAAGGCATCAAAGGGGGTAAGGGCCCCCCATGCTCCACCCCTGAGTCCACCTGTGCTCAAGACTGTTGATGTAGCTACAGGATATGGATAAAATATGGATAAAATTAACATATAGACCATGCGCGCACACACACACACATGCACGCCGAGGTTATTATCGTTAACAAAAACTAGGAAGTAACGAAAACTAGAATAGAAAAAACATTTTTGTTGACTGAAATAAAATAAAGATCAGGCTTTAAAAAAGATAGCTAACTGAAACTGTAATGTAAATTTACAAAACTAAAAAAAACCTTTCAAGGTCTGTGTTCCCTCTCCCTCCCCCTTCACACCCCCCTCTCCCTGTGGAGTGGCAAACTGCCAGTCAGTCCTTTCACCTTTCCCAGTAACATAAACCAACCTGGCAGGCATCACTGCAGCGAGGGGTTAAGTTAGAAGAAAGCGGCAATGACTACAACTAACACTAAAACTAATAAAAACTAAGCCAAACAACAAAATATGCTTTAAAAACTAATTAAAACTAAACTGAAATCAAAAATAAAAGTCAAAACGAAATAAAAATAACAAATGAAAAATACGAAACTATTATAACCTTCACACACACACACACACACGTGCCATAAGGTATGCTGCAGGCAAAGTCAACTCCAGGAACTAGTTCCAGCCAGCAAAGTCAAATTAAATTAGTTAATTAATGACTTAATCAATTTCATCTCCACCTTAGCTACTACCTAACATTTACATGAAGAAAGTGGAGTGAAAACATTTGACATAATGTTGTTGAGTTTTTATGGGTGACACCTGTGTGAAAATCAAGAGTCGGCCGTGACACAAAACAACAACAATTGAAAAAGAAATTCAAAATTCTAATTAACTTATGATTTATGTCTGTACAACCCCAAACACACCACATGTAATTACTCGCACATGTACAAAATGGTGCCAAGCAACAGCTTGTTGTTTGCCAGATATCAGCCACAGCCCACAAAAATATTGCCTCTTTGTAACTGTGACATGAGTTATGAGTAATAATCACTAATGCTGACATCACAAACATATTCTCCTAGCCCTAACAGACATTCTCCAAATATGTGTTTAGGCAAGAGTGAATTTCCATTCTGCACAATGACCTCAAGCTAAATAAGTTTGAAATTTACACCAATATGAACTAGCACCTAGTGAACACCCAAACACAGACTCTTATTGTAAAGCTTTTCATACCAGCCCCAATTTTTCCACAAACTCACGTGTGAAATATCAGCCATGAGACTTGTGCAGTCTCTGGTCCTAGGGGCTCTCCCTTAAGCTCCTTTCAAACAATAAGTTATTATCAGAAGACTTTCAAATGCCTTTCCAACAACACTTGCAGACACAGACAGTGATGAGTAAACTAACTAATGTAGCTAATGGCTACGTTGGATAAAAGTCTTCCCGAGCTCCTGAGAACTCCCCCCCCCCCCAGAAAACTGAAGCCAACCTGAGACTGGAGTCTGAAGTCGATGCCAATATCTATATTTGATGGTTAAAAATAAAGTTTGATGAAGCTTTATCGACTTCGTATAACATTTTCACAAAAAAAAGGAAACAATTGGCGCATAGCTTGGTGACCTCATCGCTTCCTCAAGGTCAAAGTAGGCACAGTCGAGCCGAGATCGGGGAGCGGCCAGAATAAGTTTAGCCTCAGGGGAGCATTAACTCAAAGCGTGCAGGTAGATTCTTGAGTAGATGTGGCGCTTATGTAATGCAATTTTCATTCCAGTAGCGTAGTGTTAATCATGTTGATGAAAACTGTCAAAAAAATATGTGTTTTGCTGTATTTCCCAAAGCTCTTTTTCCAGGAATTCATGAACATCAAAGAAAAACTCTGGCAAACGTATTTCCCATTCTTCTACTTCTCCTCTTCTTCTTGTTTAACTCACTTACGGTTTCTGGTTTAATGATGCAACAGTTTATTTTAGAAGACTGTTATCCCGATCTGGACTCTTTTGTTACAAACTGCAAATGCCCAACCAGGGTGAAAAGTATTTTGGATCATTGAGTAAGGGATAATACCCTCTGCTGTGTGCTGGATGCTTCTGGCCTCCACGTCATGCATTAATTTCTAATAATGGACACTTAATCGGGCATTATCCTGTTTACGCAATGGTTATTTGTCAAAGAATTAAAAATTAAGACCTGGAATCTACATTTGCACGTGTTTTGCTATTAAAATCTTATTTTTTTCACAAGCCATAACTCTGTTTCCCCTCTAAAGCCTGAGGATTTAACTAATTCTTGATGCAGTCATTACCAGAACACTAAGATCTAATGTGATGGAAACTAAACTAAACTGCTGCAGTGCACTCCTGATATGACTTGGTAATGGGAGATATTAAATAACCAGCATGAATATGACAGCTAACATTATGCTAGACAAGATGCTAACAAGATTAGCTGGTTATCCAGCTCTATTGTTTTCTCCAAATGAATATAAAAATTCTCACTACCAAGTGACAGGCCATGTGAACTGTCGTCCTAACGTGACGATTCGAAAAGTGAATGGGATGTGAGAGGATTACTCATGCGGCCATGTATTGGTAATTTGTCAAGGTGCACAGGCAGTAGAGGACATACACAGACTTTCATTGACCAATATTAATAATAATACTGATAATGATAACCTTTTAATACATATGTTCCAGTGAGTCGGTGAGCCAGCATGCAAGGAACAAGGCTGTAAATTTTTAAATATCCATGCAGTCATTTTTCTACTTGCTTCACCAAAATGAAACTTTAAAAAACTTCACCAAATTTAACCCCCACCCCAAATCACTGTCGATGACTGATAAAAATTGAGGGGTGGGGGTTGTGAACTTAATTCATTGCCGGTAAACGTTTGTGAGCCACTGCCCTAATGCAATATAAGTAAGAACATTGGTGAAACAGTGGACTGCGTAATAAGCCTACACAAAACTAGGTCAAAGTTTCTGGCTCTTAGCCTGCTTTTTTTGATTTCCAGACTGCTCTTCGTGCTCTGTGAATGTTCAGCTGCTGTGAC
>JAQFJB010191218.1:0-11840 GCA_029874875.1 Naso minor
CTACAATCCTGAAACCCTTGGATTTGAGCTTTCATTGTGTCTCAAGGTTTTGTCATTACTGGGGATAGTTATAGTACACATCACTGTGACCAGTATGCAAAGGTTGGTGGCAATAAGTTTTATTTATTTATAAAGCCCTTTGGGTCTTTTACCCCCTTACATTACTTTGGTACTTTCTTTCAATGTGGGCTCTTATCAAACACAGTCAGTTGGTTGGATTACTCTGCAGGCACACCTGTTTCTACTGAACTTGAAAGAATCTTTTTTTATTTACTGTGCAACTTGCAGAGTAATCGAAAACTTCCTTCATAGGGCAGTTTAAATCTTAAATTACATCTCATTTTATTTCCAGATGCTCCTGTTAAAGCTGATTAACTTTAGTACTGTAATTACTGTCAAAGTTTTTACTCATTCATTCCAAATGTTTTGTGGCTTTTATTGTTGTCCTATTTCATGACGTGTGTAGATTTTATTGCGTAATTGTCTTCTGCCACTTTCATGTATATCAGTTTCTGGTGTTTCTCATGCCTAGGAGATTTTGTTTCATCTTTTGCTCAGCTGCATTGTAAATGAGGTCTCTACCTCAAAGTATCCCCAAGTTAAAACAAAGGCCGGATAGACAGAATTTTTGGCACTATTTTAAAATATTCAGAATCCAAATGTATTGAAAAAAATCTGTTCGACAACGTTAATGCAACTGTAGTTAAGGCAACGAGCGTGTGTTGTCAAGGCAGCCACCTTAACTATCAAACACTGCCAGCACTGTCTGTCTCTGACAAGGACGGAAAGCAATTTTGAGACCATGGATTTTTCAAACCATGGTCAACTTTAAAACCGAAAACCTGCCCATACCTGTTTCATATGAAAGTGGTCTATAGTCCTGCCTCTGAGTCAAACTGTAATGTTCATACAGAGATACAGCTTCATCAGCCTGAGTTAAACATATGGATTTCTGTTTACTACAAAATGCCCTCATGTAATCCACAAGATGCTTCTGTTCATTTAATTCAATTAACAGAAATACATTTTTAATTATTTTAGGGCTGGATAATGTAAATGATGGAGTGAAGTGAAACTTAAATTTTTTTTTTATTTTTTTAAAAAATCTTTTATCTACTTTTTAAATTTTTATTTAGTCCCTTGTAGGTTGATGGTTTAAAGAAAGAAACAAAACAAAACCAAAGCTCATAAGCAAAGTTTGTGGGTCAAATAAATCAGAGAACCGCTGAACATTGTGGGCAGTTTGGACCTGAGCCTCAGCTATGCGTAAGTTATTAGAAATAGAACAACGAACACTAGATACCTGGACCATTTTATTGATAATGAAGAGGCCATTACCAACATGAACAACTTTTTTGTCAGTGTAGGACTCACTCTGACAAAAGAGATAAATCATCCACAAGACGGAGGTGTTGTACAATACCCTGGTGAGAGAAATCCAAGTTCAATATTTTAAAAGCATGTGTATTTCTGTTCGTGAAGTGACTCTGAAATTTACTTGATGAGGAAATCAAAAGGAGTAAAAATGTCATACAGTTCAAAAAGAAATACAAAAGAGCGATTCTTGAAAGGACAGCAGAGAAGAGGAAGACAGTAATGTTCATTAATGGAGACGTTGGTGGGTTTTGTGTTTTTTGTATCTTTCTATCCAATATAAATTGGATTCAAACATTCTTTTGTGTACTGAATATAATTGTTACCATTAGCGACCATGATTTTTTTTGTTAATTGTTAATATGATCATATTGTAACAAGGGGTAATTTCCAACAAGCTCTTCCTCCTTCTTCCTCCTTTCAAAACAAAAGACTGCCTTTTTATTATATTTTTTATTCTATTTTCTTATTATTTTTTCCACAGTGAATTATTTTGTATTTTAATTGTTTTTTTAAATAGCTTTTTATTGTTTGAAACAAACATTATATCATTCAAATCCATCATAGCCACAAGATTCATTTTAGGCCCTCTCCTGTTATTTTCAGAAAAAATCCCTTTAACAGCTATAACACAGTAACAATAAGCACACAGTTCATTTTCATTGTGAGAAGATATATACCTGTGCTATCAGATGACAAAGTAGGCTTACGGAACAATAGTAAATTGAGTAGTCGTCAAAACATGCTGATAACAGTAAATCATCCCTGACAGTCAGCCTGTAAGGTGGTTTACTGTAATAAAATCGAAATTTCTATCAAAATCTCTGTGTCTCTGTGATGTGGAATTCTTTCATAACTTGGGGTGTGGCTTCAGGCAGGTTGAAACCATGCCAACACTCTAGTCAGCACTTTTCCAATTCAACCTGACAGTTTGTGCTTGTGTGCACATGTATGTAATACCAACTTCAGTATTAACTGTCATCTGCCAACTCACCTGTGACTGTAAACATCTTTCATCATCATAATCAGAATCTGCGGGAAAAGCAGCTTCGCCTTATTTCCAGATAACTAGTAGGCAGGCCTTACCGGCCCCCCTTCCACCCACCTGACAGATAAAAAGACCCCATCTCGACTCTTTTCCTCAGAGCGCTGAAGAGCAACGGTAAGAAAAACTTCACTCACTCGCTTTCTGCAACTTTTTGGGGGTCTTGTTGTGATCACATCTGGCTCTGTCTCTTTCATATTTCTTTCAGTCAATACAGGCAGATTTGACTAGTGTGTGTGTCTGACCACTGCGCAAACATCCAAAATGTCTGGCAAAGGTAAGGATTCAGGAATTCTGGTAAAATTTTCAGTTTCACACCATTCAGGTTGGCTCTGATATGTGGACCTTGACTTACATCCTGTCATAACTCTAACTCAGATTGAACAAAGGTGAAGATACGCAGCTAGAGCGCTGCTTTGTGTCTGTCAAATGTATCAAATCTGTTAATACAGGTTTATTGTGACAGTTCCGTTCTGTCACATACTGAATAATCCACGATGTTGATCAGCATCGAGCATACAGTATCCCAGAAAGACCCATGCATGCACAATATGCATTTCTTTTCAGCAGATGCAATAACCAATAATTACCCGATTTTAATGTCGATAACCAATATAATAACCGATAATTTCACACTTTTTTTATTTTAAAAAGAAGTTTACAACCTGTAATGCACAGGGTAAGAAACGATAAGATGTAGTCAGCAAAG
Organism: Naso minor; assembly: GCA_029874875.1. Lineage (NCBI taxonomy): Eukaryota > Metazoa > Chordata > Actinopteri > Acanthuriformes > Acanthuridae > Naso > Naso minor. The sequence goes on from JAQFJB010191218.1 coordinate 3,129, forward strand.
ATGGATGATTTAAAATTCCAAAACTCTGACCAAACCAAATCTGACTGACATCACTATAATTAACAAAACAAAGACAAAGAACATGTCTGACTCCTCAAATGTTCATTCATTTTTTCTAGTGAAGTACGACTAGAGCAAGTAAAAACTAAATCTGGTATCAGAGGCTGACCGATTTTTTTGCAGTTCATTTTACAGATAACTGATACTGGTGATGGTCAAAAACAGGAAAAAAAACAATAACTGATTAATCTGCGGAGAATCAAAAGAAAGAAAGGAAGAGAAAAAGAAAAGAAATGCACACAGTTGGAAATGAAACTTTTTGAACTTTCCTGCAAATTTCTTGCTTACAAATTACAAACCTGAACATTAAATTTATAAATTGAACAAAGTCATAAATAAAATATACATCAATATCAAAACAAATATGACATTGAATAACACAATTCAATGTATATGAAACATATGAAAATATGAAAATAAATGATTCATCCTTTGCTATTTTTCTTTTCTAGAATTAAGTAACCTGTATCATATCGCTGTATTAATAAAAATTAAACGGCCTGTTCAATGATAGAATGACTAACATTTATGGAGATCTTTTATTTATAAATCCTGTTCAAATAATCTTGAATACATCGGAGGGAATCTGTTAACTGTCTTTGACTGACAGCTGTTGCACATCAGGCAGTGTCCATCTGGCACAGACAGGCCAGCAGGTCAGGAGGAAGTGAAACTTTCTCTGCCTTTGCTGCAGTGTTAAATTGAGATATTCATGTATTTTATTTTTTTCATTTGCAGGACGAATAATCTGAAATCCGTGGTCAGCTTTGCCTTCTACATTGTTTATCCCTCTTGTAGTTGAAGTCGTTGTGAATGCATAATCTCGGAACCGCAATTAAAGATGTTGTTGGTATGCTTAGTGTGGGTCGATGTGAATATATGAAGCGTCAGCAGCCTCTATGTGTAGATACTTCACTGACAGGTGCAACAGCGCAGAATACATCAAATTTAGTTTCTAAAGTTAAAACATTGGCTTCTCTCATCTGTTTAGGTGTGTTACATCATAAAAATATGAAGGAGCTCTTACCGCTGATAGCTGGCTTCTTTGAATCAGCAGAGCAGGCAGTACGGTTAGCGGAGTCTATGACCCAGGAGTAAACACCAGAGGCTGCTGATACGGACAGCTGAATTAACGTGAGAGAGCAGATTAAACAACCTTACTTTGTTGTTCTAGCCTACCTTTAAATGAGCGTGCAGCTTGATGTGGCGCTTCTGCTCAACTAAAAAGTAAAAAAGATAAAATACTGTTTTATACACACATTGAGAACTAGTCTACAAGTCAACAGAAACCTTAGGTGTATCTCCTTTTCCAGTGCTGAAGTCAGAATGAAATGATACACAGTATGTACACTTTACTCTAGACAACTATTGTATTTGGATTTTTTTAAAAGGTGCTGGTTAAATCACAGGTTCTCAACCAGGTACTAGTACCACTGGGTGCACTCGGGAAGGCTGCAGGCAGTAGTCTACTTCAGATGAATTGTATAGATCACAAAAGACTAAATTAAACAACACAAGTATTTCATTTGTATTCATATTTCCAAATTGCATTTTGGAGGGCAGATAGGACTGTGTTTTTAATTTTCAAAAATTATCCTGCATAGTTACAACTGGTTAAAAACGTGCAAGTAACAGCAAAAATCCTTGTATTTCATGGAAAAGCCTCTTTTTCCCCGTTTTGTCCAGTTGGATAAAAGGGTATACGGGTTGAGAAAAGTTTACCTAAGGGATACAGTTGCTCAAAAAGGTTGAGAACCACTGGGCTCAATGAGTAAAGCTATAAACTGTTATCTGGATCTCGTTCTGTCCTTAGAAGTCGTGGTGTCCCAGGTGGTGAGCGCTGAATTCATCAAGGAGCTTCTTCCTGCGGCGCAGAAGACAGCCCTCCTCTATCACATGTCATACCTGTGTCTGGCCAACTTCCCCACCCTGGAGAAGATCATCCGGGCCAACGCCCTCGAGGCGCAGATGCTCTTCTCCTCCTCCGAGGCACTGCTGCTGCGGGTGAGTAGTCTGGGGTCTGTTCGCTCTGCACTTGTGACTTCCAATTTCCCCGGATCCAAAATTGTTGCATCCGATCTCAGCAGATCCAAAAAGACAGCACCTGAAAGAGTCAGATAAATTTCTGAGGGGAAGCAGCTCTAGTGACTTCTAATGGATCTGGCAAGTTTCCTCAAGAACTTCTTAAAACACTTCATGATAACATTGCAGCATAAATTGGATCCAGTTTTGGACTGGCAGGCTCCACGCACCAAGTACAGACCAGTGACAGGTTGGGTGTCATGGCTAGTCGGTGGCCAGCAAGTGGGCTATACTTACAAAGTGCCTCTGAGAGGGCTGATCCGTGTGTCTACATGTATGTTGACTCCCAACTGAGTTTCCTTCAGCTACTTGAATGTGTACATGACTTACTGATGGATATCAAGAAACATTCTCTGTCTCGTCTATAACCAGTGGAGTTCTTTGAATGAAAGATCAATCTGGGGCCTGATCCTGGATCTTAAGGCCCTGTGTCCATATAGCGTCTTTTTGTGCCAGAAAACACTGGCAGGAAGCTGGGTACACTTTTGCCTCTATAAGACATTAGCATCTTTCTGAAAAGTTCAGAGATTTTCAACTTAAAAAAGACACTGGGCACGTTTTTTAAACAAATGCCCGCAGACACTCTCTCCTCATTGAGAACAATTGAGAAAAGATGCTGACGCTCAGAAAAGCACTCTATGTGGACACAGGCCCTTACTTACTATGAACCATCCTGATAGTAAACCTTGCTTTGCCCCTCCTCCTCCTCCTCCTCCTCCTCCTCCTCCATCACAGTGCATCACTACCAGTGACAACATGGTGAACAGCCTTCTGCCCATCCTGCTGGCGGCTGTGCGGATGAACAGGCGTGAGCTGGCTGTTAAGTACCTGGATAAGGCCGCCGAGTGGATCCGCAACCTCATCAAAGATGTGGAGGAGATAGTGGATGAGTAAGAGTGTGTGTGTGTGTGTGTGTGTGTGTGTTTTGTGTTTCATATCATTTGGCTAATTTGCCTTTGCACTTGCATCTAAACCCAGCCTGGTAGTGATGCAGGTATATGCATAACAATTAATGTGCAGATTCACATTTTGAATCGGTCACCTTAGCCCCTCCACAAACAAATCTCTGGTCATTCTTTTCTGGCAAAGTTATTCATGTTCTCTAGTTTCAGCATAGTAATGTGTAGAATTTTTGGTCAAGAACTTTTGAGTTATTTGTCTCTGAATAGAATAATAGTAGAAAACAGCTTGGGAAACATGGTGATTCTAATATAGATTAAAAAGCTGCCATGGGTGACATATTGAAAATTCATTATAATTCAAAGTTCACTTTTTAAAATGCCTTTGGCTGTGTGTCTGCTAATCTATATGCTTTTTTACAAGATGCAAAGGTATTACAGGTTTCTTAGGCTTTTATGAACTCCACACAGGTACACCATCGCCACTAAGAACGTGAGCAGTGCCACCAGCTCTGTGGTCACCACCAAGCTGGAGACAGAGAAGAAGAAGGAGGAGCTGACCAAGGAGATGGAGGAGTTACAGAAGTCCGTGAATCAACTCCAGAGCAAGCTGCAGGGAGTCCAGTCCCAGCTGAGTAGCCTCAACGGGCAGATCAACTCAGCCGAACAACACCTCCAGGAACTGATCAATAGACAGGTATAGACCGGTCTCTCTAGACAGGTACAGACACGATATAGAAGATGATGTACTATTAGCAGCACTTGGACCAAGAAAAGAACTTAATTAGACAGAAAATAGGGTTACAAAAATTGATATATGTAAATTATCGGAGCAGCTGACCAGGGTGACCAGTCTTGTCTGGTATGGAGCGTCATTCTAGTTAAGGAGTTACAACAGCTGCATTTTTTAAGTGAGTGTTTTGAAACCAATATTGTGTTTTTTACTTACAGTGTCAGACCAATCAGAGTGTTGCCTGCTGCGCCTTGGTTATCCCATTCATTGGTGTGCTGGTCATTAGCTGTCAGAAAAACATCAAGAGGGATCAGGACAGGGCTGCTCTCAACGAGGCCAGGCGCAAGCTGTCCAACCTGCAGAACCAGAGGAGCAGTCTGAGCCAGAAGGAGTGGAGAGTTCAGACCAAGCTGATGGACAGGCAAATGAAGCTGGCCAGAGCCAAGATGGATCTGGGTGAGGGGCAGGGTCAGAGGGGTGGGACTCGGTGATGTTGGACACCAAGGCTTCGTTAAATCTGTAAAAATAGTAAAGGCGATTAAGCCAATTGCTATGGTTGTTGCATAGCAAGATAAACAAATCAACCTTTGAACCAAAAGCGATGGCCTGGCTCAGCAGCTAAGAGGAAATGTTGCACAGCCCTACCAATGAACTGTCTGCCCATAGCATTCTAGACTTGAGTGGGGAGAGGGGGTCTTTCTTTGGGGGATTGTATGTGCTGGTTTATGTCTGAAGCGTGTTGCTATCAGGGATTTTAAATCAACACGTCAAATGTCGGCCTTGGTTTAAGGGTTGGGTATTGCTTGGATTTTAACGATTCTGATTCTGATTCTCCTTTTTTATTGCAGTTCTTTGGGGGGCGACGTAAAAACAGGTCACTTTATTTCACCAAAAAAAGAAAGAAAAAAAATTAGAAACCTTTACACAAGTCATGTTTGTTTTCACAACCTCCACCAACCAACTACTACCTAAAAGTAGCACGAGCGAAATTTGTTCAGGAACCATCGGTGTGTAAATTCAAAATTAAGATTTCTTTAATTATCAATAATGATCCCTTAACATTAAAGATTCCTTTGGTTTTGAAATGTTGAAGTTCTCAATGCCCCCCCCCCCCCTTTCTTCCAGGTGCTGTTCCTGACCCGGTCCACCTCAGTGAGGTCCAGTCTTGTCTGACCCGGATCCAGAAAATCCTGCTGCAGCTCAAGAGCTTCTGGGAAAAAGTGGAGGCCATGCTCAACAGCCTGAGGGACAAGACCACCATTGGCAAGGACATCGTGGAGGATGAGGACGAGTTTGCCATCCTGAAGTGCACGCTGCTGGAGTCCATCGAGACCGCTAAGGGGGTACGCTCTCTCTCTCTGTTTTAACATGTCCAGGTGTCGCTGCGTGGTTCACCAAAGCTCAAACAAATCGTTTTCCCTTGGTGCATAAAAACAGAGTAAGACTAATTGGTGTGTCTCTCTTTTAGGCGTGGAGAGGCTTCATGAACGCCTGCCACCGTGTGAGAGGAGCTTTTACCCTGCAGAACAACAAAGCCTATGACTTCCTTGAAATCAGCCCCTCCGACTTGGATGAGGAGCAGTGGCAGGCACAGTACAACTGGGTCAAAGCCAAGCTAGATAACATCGGCCCCTCCTACGGTCCAGCCATTGAAGCTTAGTCTGTTAATGCTGATGATAGCTAGTTGGGCTGTAAAAAGTGCCAGGAAATTCAGCTTGCATATGCATTTGTAAAATTAGTTGATATCATTTTCATTTTTTTTTAAACATAAAAAAATTGTCTAAAATTCACAAAAACAAGCTGCTTATTGTTGGCACAATATTCAAGTGGGGTTCCATCCACTGGCTTGCATGTTATTTTCCACAAGGGGACAGTAAACTCTCAAAATTTATGTTTCAAACTTTGACAATAAAAGATACTTGAATATTTTTTTAAACTTCAGTATTTTTGACAGTCCTACAAGCTAGTGCTAACAACAATTGACTACTTGTCAATCAAGAGCAGGTGGCTGAATGGAAAGAGAATTGTGTTGTGTGGAAAAGATGTTAGCTCATAGATGCTCTTAATTTGGCCGATATGCTTGATGACAACTTTGTGCAACTTTTGCCTTGTTGGGTTGGGCAAATTTCATTGTAACAATGCGCAATCCATATCTTTCCTACTTTCCTACCTACAAACTCCTAAATAAATCTTGCTAATGAATGAACCAAAATGAATGGAGCTCAAACTTTTTTTTTCTTTTTTAATCATGGGCTATTTTATGAACCATTCAATTTTTGTTTATTAAGTCACAAACAAGATGCTAGTAAACTTTTTTCCAGAGCTTCATCAGTCACTACAGTCATGTGATGTGATTCAATCTTTTGTAACAAACAGCACTGTGTCCGCACAGTAGACACACACTACAAAGAAACAGGTAAATATAAAAATACATAGGAATAGAGAGGAAAGAAATGATATTGAATAGTTTATCAGTAATGTCAGATAACTCTCCAAGCTGAAGTAACCACTGCCATTATAACACCATGGGGATTAGATAATAAGGTTGGCTAATTTTATTTTTTACTTAACTTACTTTTAATGTTCATAAGAAACCTTTATGAACGTATACAAAGCCTTTTAATGGTAACAGTGTTTTTAATTATGGCAAAGAATTAGTGCCACATTCACTGCACCTTGTGGAAAAGACTGTCAGACATGAAAACATTTTCTTTGCTAGAAAACAACATGTTGGTATATCAAGCAGGAAGTCAGCAATTCCTTCCTTCCTTTCTGAATGGTCATCTCTCAGTGACATTTTTGCCAGTCAAAGGACCTGACCTGTCCCTCCTCTGTCACCTCCTCCTCTTAGTACTCCTCTCCTTCCTCATTGTCTTCAAATGAGTCAAGCCCCACCTCCTCATTGTATTTGTCCAGAACAGCCATATCTTCTCTGGCCTCATAGAACTGTCCCTCCTCCAAGCCCTTGCCCACATAACAGTGCACGGAAGCTCTCTTTGCGTACATCATGTCAAATTTGTGGTTGAGACAGGCCAGGGCTGCAAGGATGGCGGTGGTGTTGCTGAGCATGTGCATGGCTCTCTGGACCTTAGCCAGGTCACCGAAACCACAGTCTTTGGCTAGTAGTTGATGCACACCTTAAAGTCGGTTGGACACCAGTCCACTGGGTGTTCCCCTTGGTTTTACGTTGCGGATGGCAACGTTAATATCCTTGGGCATTAAATTACTGTTGTCGAGTAGGCAGCATATCATGTATTTTGTCATTACGCGGGTTGCACCTCACCATGTGGTTGACAGGCTGAAGCAGGAGTTGGTGATCTTGGCCCAGGACAGCTGCTTGTGTTATGAAGCCATATCACTGTAAGTTAAAACATTTAACTGACGTAACATGAGTTGACTTTTAAAGTAGGCACAGGAAATCCAATGGGTCCACTTAGCATAGCTAGCTTACTGCTATCGATCATCAAAAAGGTGTTCATGGAAAAAAACAATGGTAAGTTCAGCATTTGTTGACAGCAAATTAATATGGAGCCATATCACTGTCATAAATTTAGAGCAGAATATCTGTGCCCACATGAGCGCAAATGAGATCCAAGTGCACAAAGCCATACTTGCACGCTAAACATTTCTGCTCGCACAATAAAACCATGTTTTGAGCATGCGCAGAATCTGAACAACTGCCAGTGCTCTCCTGCTTTTGAGTTTCACTGATGGTTTTTATTTTTGACAGTAAGTGGGAAGACCCAGTCACCACTGTATCACTAAATTAATTGGTTAGCTTACAGTCTTTTTTGATTTGTCTTTGTCGTATATGTGTGGGCAAGCAAGTAAGGAGCTCCCTGAAAGCACATGTAACAGCATCTGCCATCAATGTTACCAGATGTACGCTAATCATCGTATTTGTACGATAATTTTGTCCTCTATATGATGTACGATCAATAATGCTGAAAAAGGCAGAATGTACGATAAATTTGTCATTTCTCTGAGTGAGTTCAATTCCCTATGGTAAAACACTGACAGTGTATGAAGATATGTTGCTTTTGTATTGAAGGGTAACAACAGAAGGAGTTCTCACCTGTTCAAAGTAGAGCAGACACTACATTGGTCAGTACTGGCCTTTCACAGATACATGAGTATTAGTGTGTATGTTGTAGATATTAGCCAGAAGTCAGCTGATATGAAAACTTTTCTGTTGTAAAGAACACAAAGCAGTAAAAAAGATGCTTGACGTTAAATTTCAATAAGTTTGACCATTTCAGTAAACTGATTTCATTAGAGACAATGAAGTTTATTTTTAATCTACAAATTGAACCTTGATCAGTCATATATCCTGCACAACCATACAATCCTAACCCAAAATTGTGCAGTTCTAGTTTTACTGTACTACCACCAAACTGTATGTTAATGTTGGTAAGACATGCCTAGGGATTTGTGTCTGTAAACATATGAATACACTATGTTGACACAGAAAAACTATAAATAATACTAAAATTTGGTAGCCTGGACAAGCTAAATATAGAAATTACACTTGAGAGCAAGTCATACATTGGTTTTGCTTTAGTCCAGTTCATAACTTGGATCATAGATACAAACTCATAGCATTGTGATATTAGCTGGATCATATAGACTGAAAAAGCTTACTGGCCTACCTGAGACTGTATCGTAGGTCTGTCCTGCTCACGTCTCACAATGTTGCACTGTTCTACAGAGAGAGGAGGATGACAGTGAATACATGAACGGGACATGAGCCTCCACTGACGCCCACAGCAAATTAGCATGCTTTTTAATATAAGCTATCCTCCCACGCTTACCAGAAATAAAAACAGGCACACAAATGTCTGTTTGCATGCATGCGTGTGTGTGCGCGCGCACACACACACACACACACACACACACAACAGAGTACTTTATCGGTAACTTTACGTTAGCATGTCGGCT
>JAQFJB010192797.1:0-11832 GCA_029874875.1 Naso minor
GATACTGGAGTATAGATTCCCAATAATTCGTCGGGTGGATTCTGAGTTGTATGCTTTTATGAACATTTGTGTAACCCAAAATTGTTCTTCCATGCTCTGCTCCTTAATCTCATTTTGAAAGTAGTGATGAATTTGCATGTGTCTATAAACATCTTGTCTTTCTAGGCCTTTGGTTAAAATTCTTGCTGCTGAATTTTGAATTAGTTGTAGCTGATCTACTGTTTTCCTTAGCAAATCATAATAAAGTGCATTACAATAGTTCAAGTGTGAGAAAACAAAGGCATGGGAAATTTTCTTAGCATCTTCCAAGAAAACGTGGGGTCTGATTCTTGCACTGTTTTTGAAGTAATGAAAAGCCACCTTGGTAATGTTGCTAATATGACTTTTAAAATTTAGTTCAGAGTCCATCGCGCCACCAAGGTTTTTCACTTCAGGCTTAATCTGTCAAGCGAGATTTCCAAGGCTGCTTAAAATTTCCTCTCTCTGTGCATCTGTAACTACAGGAATTTCAGTTTTATCTTCATTTGATTTAAGGAAGTTTACACTCATCTACTGTACGATGCTGGAGAGGCACTTATTCAAGGGATTTAGGGCATCCTCATTATGTGGTGCTACAGATATGGTTAGCCCTGAGGAACACCAAAAAGAAAATCACACTTATCTGAAACATGCTCACTGAGGTTAACAAAACAACTTCTTATGGTGAGATAGGTTTTAAACCAATTCAGTGTTGTTCCAGAAACCAATCCAGTTTTCAAGTCGCTTGAGATTGTGTAGAATGTAGCACTTAGATTGAGGAAGATGAGGATTAAAACTTATTTATTGCTGCGCTCACTCTAAAATCATTTGTTAACTTTACAAGTGCTGTCTCTGTGCTGTGCCCTCTTCTAAACCCACACTGAAATCTTTTGTGGATCTTGTTATCATGCGGAGAAGTGTCCAGCTGTTTTAACACTGCTTTTTCCAGAATCTTGCCTAGGAAAGGCAGGTTTGATATGGGCCTAAAAGTGCTTAAAACAGAGGAGCAAAGAGTGTGCTTGGCTCCTCTGTACACAGGATTTCTCTGTGGATTGCTAGTTTACTTTTCTCTCACATCTGATCCACTCTACGGCATTCCCTCTTTAACATATGTGTTTGTTTATTTTTCCAAAATGTTTCCTTAGTTTTTTTATTTCTTTTTTTACCACTCTGTTGAGGACTGATCTTAATGTGCTGTTAAAATGGTTTACTTTATCATGGATAGATGTAATTTTATCAGAAAGAGACTAGGTACGCAAGTGAGAAATCTGAACTGAAGACGAGGTAAAAACACATCTTTTAATAAAACGTTATACCATTCTTTGCAAAGCCAGCAATCAGTGGGTTTCTCAGCAGACATCCTGAGGACCAATACAGGTGTGGCTAACAATGGCTTCGTTCTCATTAAGCTTCACAGCAAACCAGGTCAATGAGTAAGCATGCATAGTACCAGAGCTCTGGAACAAGCTCACCTAAATTGATGCAGCCATCATTAATGCCGTTAATTTGATTTGTGCTTTTCCTGCTCTGGCAACTCAAAATGTCCACCATGAAACCCATTAGGTTATTAGGTGAGCTTGTTTCAGAGCTCTGGCACAAGTAATGTGTTGTTATGTTTTTAATTAAGAAACTGCACACCATAAAAGTACGTTATTCAACTAGGCTGCCTCCTGCACCCAAACTGTCCTGCCAGTCATTTATTTTATGTACTATAGCAGCACAATAGTAACACTGTACTCCGTGCACAGCACTGTCAAGGGTGCTGATCCTATAGCTAGAGCAGAAAAGCTGCCAGCGTGTCTTTCTTCCCTGCCCACAGTAATGGAAAGATCTGCTATTAAATGAAGTCTTTTTACCTTTTACCGACCACTGTTTTGTCAGGTTTCTTGTCTGTGTTGTAGAAAAATAAATATAGTACTTTAGTCTGTTATGATGTTGTAATGGAGTGGAAAGTTATGTATTGTGAAATATTTGTGGTGGAGTACATCAGTCTGACCTACTCTCATGTTGCAGAAAATAAATTTGGCACAGCCGTTTTTTCTGTTGCACACTCAGAGTTGTTTCTCTGGCTACGCTACTGGTGTGTCTACTTTGAAACAAGAGTTTTCTTCCTACTCCTCCTCACAACATCTGTCTGTGAAAAATGTCAGCAACCTGCTTTATTTCTTCTTGATTATTATCTTTACTGGCAAAAGACATCTAGTTTGCAGAAAGGCCATGAGATCTGGTATTGCATTGTCACACATTTTATATCCCTCAGGTTCTCAAATGTTCTTATATGTTTTTTACTGATGTACTATGGGAGTTGTAATGAAACTAAGTTTAGTTTCACTTTTTGTACTGCACATTTTGTGGCAACAACAATAAAAAGTCTTTTAATCCTTGAAGTGCTGTTACTCAGCGCAATAACTAACACAGCTAACTACTATAGCTATCATTTGTGGTTGCAGCAGTTACAGGTTACTTCAGAAAACATGTAAATCAAAAGATCTCACTGACCACCACCAGTATGTAGCACCCACATACTGGTGGTGGTCAGTGAGATCCCCCTTCACTTTGGAGTGCTTTGAGTGTCTACAAAACCACTATATAAGTCCAATCAATTATTTTCATTTTTGTTATTAGAGTTGAAGCAGAACAATCAGAGAACATCAGAGGCAAAATCAGTAAGCCGCTACTCCACAAACTACGATCCACATTTAATTTCAGTTTGTAAGATGGAGGACTGTAAAAGGTTATGCAGCACAGGTACACAGCACTGTAACTGGGCATGAGTGACAAGTGACTGACAGAGAGACACCATTCACCCTATTACAAGTCTATGTGCCATCAAAATTATTTTTCTTTAATTAAAGACAAATAGTTGCATAATGTTGCTTTGAGGTTTGGGTAACTGGATTTGTGTTATAACTGATATCTATTTTGTTGTTGTTGTTGTTGTTGTTGCTTTATTAATAATGAAAAATCTAATTTTTAAAATACAAAACCGTGGGGAATAAAGGCAAGGGCTCTTACTAGGCACGATGTAGTATTGATTCATTTTATGATAAATATTCGATCAAACTGAATCCCATCGTATCAAAGGTAAAGCTCTCTGGGTGAAAGAGATCTGATGGTTAATTAGTAATCAATACTGCTCTTCTGACAATTTCTGTCCATCTGTATCCCTCAGCTCTTTCTATCCTTTATTTTAGTGGGCCCAAAGTGTGTATCGGCAATTGGAGGACAGTCTTCAGCACTTAAACCACTGCAACATTCATGAGGTCCAGACTGAAATCCTGACTGTACATGAGGTGCTGCACAATACCAGGGAGTCTTTCAAGGTACAAGTTGCCCAGATCAGCTCAGACAACCACTATGATTTATGTCATTTTTGAGGCATAGCAATCATTGCATCAAATGCCAATCTATTAGGTATACCTGAGAAATCTAATGCAAACCTGTCAGAGTTATTGTTTATATGTTTATCTTGGAGGTCATAGATAGTAAGGGTGTTGTACTGAACTACATTATATTGGGTGGGGTGTCCTCACATTTGAAGACCTTGGGCTCCATTTTCATTGGTCTGGTACAGCACAGATGCAGGTCTAAAGTAGGAGGAATAGACAACTGGACGGTGTGTCACAGTTGATTTCAATCATGGCAAATCAGATCAGCTTCTCTCATTTACTTTAAGAAGTCTGTGACACTGCGTATTGTCACTTTTGGCTGAAGGTGCTGAGCTTACAGGTGCCAGCCAAACTTCACGTAGGAGGAAAACTGACATATTGTCTGGGAGGCTCAGGCTCTAAATCACTATTTATAACAACACTGATAAAGAGCAATGTGCTCGTAACTTCACTGATGTTGTGGTGTCAATAAGACTTGAGAAACAATAGTATAGAAAAATGGTGAAAAAGTTTATTTGAACATGGGAAATCCAACCTTTTTAATCAGAAAGAAAAAAATATTGACTGTCTATTTCAATATAGGTACTTGTATATCAGCTCCTATCTTATATCTGTGGTGGCTGCACTCAACTGGTCGAGAGTGGCTGCTGTGTCCTGATGCACATCAACTGCCTGATTCACATCCAATTCAATAGACAAGAATCAGCTTAATGTTTTATATGATGTGGTGACAGTTTGTATAAAAGAAAGCAAAAATTAAAGATCTGTCTTCTGTAAGTTTAATTCAACATCTGCAGATGGGCTCACAACACAGTCAGATGAATGAGCTTGGTGAATTAGCAACAATCACAGGGAATGTCAGTGTTTTATATACACTGACATCTGCAAGGTCAGAAAGGGGGTAGTTGCATTTTATTTTGTTCTTGTACTAACACAACATCTTAAGGGAAGAGAGAGACTTCCAGGCCTTGTCCTTTACTACCGTATTTCCTCTAATAAAGACCGGTATTCCATTTAAAGCCAGGATGCAGATATGACTGGGAGTGTGGTTGGCACGAACAAACAAAGACTAGGCCACTAACACAGGTTGGGTAAGATGGCCTCCCAATGAAAGTTATATCAGGAGCATATCTGGTAAAAAAAATAATATGACATTTCTACAGCTTTTTTAAATTCAATAATATAATCACGCCTTTATTTTCAACACTTTGTTGGTCTTAATTAGGGTGGGATAAAAGATAGATTCATTAGTGCATTGGAATTATTTTTTTCCCCAATTCAATATCCATTCAGAAAATCCTGAAACTGATTTGCAAAAAAATACAATGGACACACACACGCTCAAGCTTAAGGACTATCCGTTGTCCCAAGCCATAAAAATAGGATCAGGGAGCACGCCGTTTTCATGTAAAAAGAAGGCTGAACCACAACAAAAGTGTTTCGTTTGATGCTCTGTGTAAACTTCCCCTAAGTGGTAGGGCAAGGGGTAAAATGGGATTGGGCCCAAGTCAACGGCTTAAATTGTGTCAAGAATGTAAGACCCACCGCTTAATTACTCAGGCATTTTAACGTTACTCCTCAACATTTCTCCATCATCTCTCTGTTGCATTTTATCCCACAACACGTCATCTCTCCTCATGACAGCTTCTTAGCTCCTTTTAACTTAGACACAGCAGTTAACAAGCCTAATATTTTATTTTTAATAGATTTTTGGTTACCAATGTCATTATCCAGTAATGAAGATCTTCGACCAGCATCTATGCCCACAATCAACATGCAGCGGTTCTGAGACAGCACATGGCTAATTTGCATTAAAAAGCATGTGGCTCATTTGCATGTCAGCAACTTTATTTCAAATTAAATAGGCCAACAAGCCCCTACAAGTGGACCCTCAATTTAACTGAACCCCATTAGTTTTCATGTGAAGAAATCAACATTCAGCAGTGTTTATTGATTAATGTAATTTTATTTCTCTATTCCCCAACAAACAAGCTCTTAGAATAGAGGATTGAATTGAATTGTGAGGTTCTTGACAATACTCAGCCCTAGCCTTAATTAATTAATCCACCACTTCAATGAAGCAAATTAAAATAAAAACCCAAAACCCTCTGCAATAAATATTTGTATGACAGATTATACTTATCAGCTGGCCTTTTGAAATAAAGGCCTATCTCTAATACAAGCCTGCCTCAAATAAAAGTCTGGTACCTACTTCTGTTGAGGTAAATGAGGGCCCCTGCCATTATTGGAGGAAATACATTATACCAGATAATATATAGTAAGTGTGGTAAGAATGCAAACACTATCAAAATCTCCTTTAAAATGAGTAACTGAAATAGAAAGTTACATTTATAATCAATGTTTTGATTTTTTATGTAAGTGGGATGAAACGTAGAGGACGTCCACCAAACCTGCCTGTGGGATTTGGGGATAGGTCAGTTCATGTGCGCTCTTGTCCCCTAAAACCACATAAAAAGCCTTTCGGTTGCAGCCCTGTTTAATTCCCAAGCCAGAGGGGTTATAATTTTGATCCACAAATCAATTCCATTCAGGCTTAGCCATGAAGTAATTGATCCGGCAGGCAGATACATTACTTTGCAAGGAACAATATTAGAGGCCCATATTACCCTGGTCAATATTTATGGACCTAATGAGGACAATCACTCTTTTTTTAGGAACCTGTTTCTCACTATATTTGCTACTCCTGGACAGTATATTATGGATGGTGACTATAACTGTGTACTGGATCCACTGAATGATCGCTCCTTAGGCACTGACACTTCTCATCCGCATACTAGAAAGGTTTTGCTTCAGTCCATAAATGGTCTTAACTTAATTGAAGTCTGGAGGAAGATTCATCCTAACAAAAAGGAGTTGTCATGTTATTCAAGTACTTATAAAACATCATCACGTATTGATTACTTCCTAATCTCAATGAGTTTATTATCCCATATGAATGAATGTGGTTATGACAGTATAGTATTGTCTGACCATGCTCCCACCTCATTGACCCTTCATATACCGGGCCTTGCTCGGTCCCCCCCTAGATGGCGCCTTCAAACAAAATGGCTTCAAGACCCAAACTTTGTCAGATTTCTTGGTGATAATACTGACAGCTATTTTTGCATGAATACAAATCAGACAAGTGCAGGTGTAAGATGGGAAGCATTTAAAGCTTATATTAGAGGTGTGATGATAAGCTATACAAGCTTTAAATCAAAGACCCATTATAAAGAATTAAACAACCTTGAGGCTGAAATTAATGTTTTGGAGCTTGATCTACACCAAAATGACAGCCCAGAGAAACATAGAGAGCTCCTTCTGTTGAGAGCTAGGTATAGTGAGCTCTCCACTAATAAAATCGTTACAAATCTTCCTTGGTTGAAACAGTCTTATTATGACAAAGGTGACAAGGCCGGCAAGCTCCTTGCATGGAGAATTTCAAAAATGCAATCAGACAGAGCTATAAATTCAATCAAATTAGAAAATGGAAATAATACAGTGGATCCAGTTGAAATAAACTCTTCCTTTAGAACATTCTATGAGTCCCTTTATCGATCAGAGTATCCAGGTAATGCACAGTTACAGTCTGAGTTTCTAGACCAGTTGGACATCCCAACTATGATGGACAAAGATAAGACTGAATTGGATAAACATTTAACGGTTGAGGAGATGTCAGAGGCTGTGCAGAGCATGAGAAGTGGAAAGACCCCAGGACCAGATGGGATCCCTATAGAAATTTATAAATTGTTTCCAAATAAGTTGCTCCCTCCTCTACTAGAAATGTTTGAAGAGGCATACAAATTAGGAATTCTGCCCCCATCCCTACAGTCCGTACTAATCACCTTGGTCCCAAAGCCTGGCAAGCCCCCCACAGAAAGGGGGTCCTATCGCCCCCTATCTTTAATGTGCTGTGACACGAAAATACTATGCAAGGCTTTAGCTAGGGGATTAGAGAGATATGTTCCATCCCTAATTTCTAATGATCAGAATGGTTTTGTTCTAGGGCGTCAAGCATTCCATAATATACACAGAGTACTGAATATATTATATGAAAAGCGTGATACCAAAGATGACGCAATCCTGTTGTTGGATGCCGAAAAGGCTTTCGACAGGATTGAATGGAAATATCTGATGGAGGTCTTAGCAAGGTTAGGTATTGGTGAAAACTATCATAAATGGATAAAACTTCTGTATTCGGATACAACAGCCGAGATATTAACAAACAATCTCATATCCCAACCTTTCAGCCTGCACAGAGGCACGTGACAAGGCTGCCCCCTATCACTCCTTCTTTTTTGTTTGCTATTGAACCCCTGGCTTTGGCCATCCAGCAGCATCCCAAAATCTTGCACTGTTAGAAATTACCAGCATTTCACAATAATTAACAGTATTATTTTACAGTAACTTGTTGTAAGTAAGTTCCCCTGTAATATCCCAATGAATACCTGTAAAAACTACAGTATCCTTGGATTTTACAGCATTTAACTGTTATTTTACAGTAAAATCCTGTGATCAAAAAAACCCTGTTATATCACAACAATCAACAACAACAATCACAGCAACACAGTAAAAAAATACAAGGATTTCACAGCATTCAACAGTATTAGTACTGTGAAATATTGTATTTTCAAATATTCCCTGATACGTCACATGACATAACCGAACTCAGCACTAAACCTGAAGACGCCATTTCCCTTTTCTCTTCGGGGCTGCACGGAGAAGGTGAGTTGCCTGCATAATGTATGTTTGCAGTACACCCATGTTATTTTAAATGATATTAATATTTACTTTCAAATAAATGTTTAAAAGTGGCACTGTTCATATTTTGTTAGCAAGTGCCCGAAATTGTCGAACGTTCTCTCACAGCATTTGCTAATAGTGATAGCTGTCTTTTTCAGCTATCCAGTAGCTAGCTTAGCTAGCTAGCTACTGGAGATGCGACAAGGCCTTGAACGGCAAACGGTGGCTACCTAACGATAGACTGCTAGTAACAACATTTGCATAGTGGCTCTCTGGCGTGGCTGTGACACACTAAATAAAATGTGACCTTAATTCATTTGATAAAATACACCTGTGCTTACCTCACTATGACACACAACCGGGAATCAAATTGCTGACCCTTCAGTCATGAAATGACCTGCTCCAACTTCTGAGCTATAACCCTGTGATGTCCATCCCTAGGTGTGTGAGGTGGGGCCCAGCAGATTTGCCAGAGGGGGAGACCGAGGCAATGTTGGAGAATATGAAGAGGGATCTGCTCAATATCTACTCAGGCATGCAATCTACTGTCTTTTTGGTTAATTCTGTTTAATGCAAATTTGGGTGACTTTAGTCATTTGTCCAGATCTGAACGCTGTCTGTCAAGGGGTGGGTGTGGGGGGCGGACTTGGGTACTAACAATACATTTGCATGTCTGTATACACAGAGGAAGGAATGAGTGGGGCAGAGACAGCAGAACCAATAATGAAAAAGACATACGTCATCCTGCGGAGATACCTGAGATCAAACTGGAGCGGCCGTTTCTCTTCTCTCAGAAATGCCTATTCACACACTTCCTCCTGACAGACATCGATGTCCTTCAAAAGCTGCAGGAGGCAATTACTCGACGAGGACAGACCATCCTGGATTACTGTGCAACACTGGACAACCCCAAGATCCGCGATGTTCTGGCCTGCTATGATCCAGACTCTGACAAGGCTGCCTGCATCCTGCTGCTCCTAATGTCGTACTTCAAAGAGCCTAAGGAGAATTTGATGCTTGAAGCTGACGTAAGATTTTTTTATTCAAATACTTAAAATGCAAAATGAGTGATTACATTAGATGCCATTCATTACCTTGATACCTGATTTAGCTCTGACCAATGAATGATGTTTATTCTTTAATGTTAAATCTATGCTATTGTGTGTTACTATGTTACAGCCATGTGCCACTGCTGTGGACATTAATACTCCCCAGCACCCCCTGCTTGATCATTCAAGGTAATGTTACCTGGATCTTGTATCGACATTTCTGACTCAGTATTTTGTTTTGATTCTAGGAATCTACATGACCACAATAAATGATAATAATAATAACATTTATATGGCACTTCATATCTGAAACGGATCTCAAAGTGCTCATAACACATGATGTGGTATCTGTTCATTTCAGGTGACATGATGAAGCCCTCTGGATGGCTTATATCCATCGAGGGACATGTCGTAATGGGCCCACACCCTTTGTTTTTACACGGAGTAGCTGCATTCTTCAGCAGCTATTACGTCTTTAATCTTGAGTATCCTGCCGCTGGATCGTCGACGCTGGAGTTCATTCAAAGGTATTGTATAAAGATCAAAAGGCACAGGTGAACACCTTGATAAATGCTGCCTGCAATACATAAGTCTATTTAAAACTGAAACTGTCTTTGCTTATTAACAGGTGCTTCTTGGGCATAAATCCTGAAAGAGGCTCAAAGACCAAGAAGCGGACAACAATGAACCCTCATGTGAGCACTCTTCTGAGGAAACTAATTGACTTTGAGTGGGCATCATAGTTTTTTGCTGCAGTAGTTGTCAGGCTCAGTTTTGAGTAGTTCTTTTTGTACTTTTTTTAAAGACAACTTTGCCCTATAAAATTTTTGTACAACGCTGTTGCGTGTGAATTATAGAACGTTTGAGACTGAGGAGCGCCTGACCTTGCCATGTAGGCCTCATTCCCATCCTCTTACTGTTATTGTGACACAGCTGGGTAGTTGAATCGCAAGTTTCTGCACAATTTCTCTGCATTTTAAGATGGCTTTGGAATGTTTATGACTAGGAAGTTGAATTTCTTGTCATTTGTGTTGAATAACCTTTATTTGTAAATAAATATGCCGTTGGGCTAACATTGACTTTACCTCAGAGTTGTATGTTGGTGGGGGGTTGATTTTAATTGTACAATGATTGTAAATTCACAGTAAATGGAAACTTCATCTGTGTTACTTTCACAGTAAATAACTGGCCACTTTTTGCATGACTTCCACAGTAAATATTGTACATTCACAATAAATAATTGGATAAGTTTTGCATGACTTTCACAGTACACACCGTAAAAGTACAGGGCCTTGTTGTAATTATGTACAGCAAAAGGTTGTAATTCCCCAGTAATGTACTGTAATATCACAGTAATTGCTTTGTCATTGAAGCTGTGAAGTTACATTATACAGTTGTGCTTTTACAACAATGCATTGTAATATCACAGATGTGACATTACAGTAAATTGTTGTGAGTACATTTCACAGTATATTGCTGTAATCCTCACTGTGAAAGTCATGCAAAACTTATCCAATTATTTATTGTAAATTCACAGCGAAAAAATTTGCAGTGCTCAGAAAATGTTTCCAAAATGACTAAATTACCTGCCAAAACAAACAGCAAATGTTTGTGTTTCTGCAATAAACAATAAATTTCCCACTCCATTCAAAAATCTTGCAATTTTCTGATTTGTTCAATTAGAAAAATCTTATATACATATACATATGTATTATTATGCATGCAAATATAAGCAATTTATATATGTTAAAAAAAAAAAAAGGAAAACATCTTTCTGCAGAGAAGTGAATCGTTCAGTAGGACTTCTTCTGTTTCTGCTGGGCAGAGAGACGACTGCATGTTATCAGGTTAAAACATGTCAGCGTCCTTCACTTTGGCTCATGTTTCTGACGTGACGCGAACTTCTCTCTTCTTGTCTTCTCTCTGCTCTGTTGTTTACGGGGTTAAACGCAGCCTTCACCTTCTCTCTTTTCATGGTCGTTGGTGAGATTAAAAGCTGTACCTTCCCTTTTTTTCCACAGTGACCTTTCACCATCTCTCAGTTTTCTGTCGTTTATGGGCCCCCACTCGCTCCATCTCTCAATTCATTCTCCTTTTTAATTCCTTTTCCTCTGCCAGCGTCTCCCTCTGCTCTCTCCTTCCATCCGTCATTTACTGGGTTATATGTTATTTCACACATGTCGTATTTTTCTTGAAGCTGATTTTGTGTCAGACTCTCCTCTCTTCATCCTCCTCTGTGATATGGTCCTGTAGTTATTTGTGAGGTCAGAAAGATTCGTGCCAGAGATTCTTGATTAATGATTAACTAATACTGACGTGATACCTTTGAGACGGGTAAATATAATGTCCTGTTAGGATTACATGGTGTTGCTTTTAAAACAATAATTCACTGAAAGATTCTGTTCCGTACATCAGTTACTCACCCAGGTGTCTTGAAGAATATATTGTTAAAATCTTTTTCCTTCCAGTGTTCCTCCACGCAAACAAGTGACACCATATTTTGCACTGCATTTATTGTCTTTTGATGCTGTGTGTGTCCAAGAAATCTGGTTATGTATAGTTTTTGTTTTGTGTCTATGTTGTCTTGTGGCTTCCTGTTTTATTTTGAAACCTAACTCTCCTCTCGTTTCAGG
>JAQFJB010194199.1:0-11827 GCA_029874875.1 Naso minor
TTCAGGTTTGCTGACCTCTGGTTTCCCTGCTGGTTTACCTGGATCGAGCTTGTTTGAAGTTTCTTTCTCAGCCATAGGTTTGCTTACATCTCACTTTCTGTTGTATTTGGATCTTATATCTGAGAATTTACCGGATTCATACTTGTTCTCTCGGCATTGATGATCTGACGTCCTGACGGCTCCAGTGCAGCAGCTCCAATCCAGCTTGAAGGCAGTCAGATGACCATCACGTAGCCTATGTCAACAGTAGCCTATGTTTGCTCGACAACGGACGCCATGATTCCCAGTGAAGCAACAGGTCCGGGTCCTCTTGGTCCAAACGAAGCAGTTTTCGACCAAAATGTAGCGACTAAGTCCTATACTTAAGCCACTACAGGCTGCTAATGCTATCGGTACAATAGTTTTTCTATTCTAGATTTCACAGGGAGCCATTGAAGAGAAGCTAAAACAGGGGAATCACAGCCTCCTTTCCACGGAGGACTTGTACATTAGCAGGTGCAGAAGCAGAGCATCCTGCTTAATGGAGGACCCCACTCACCTGCCTTTCAAACTGTTCGAGCCCCTCTCTTCTGGCAGGAGCCTGTGGAGTATTAAAGACAAAACATTAAGGCTTTAATGCAGCTTTTACCCAATGGCAGTAAGGATCATGAACTCTGTGCCCCTCCAATGAATCTCAGCATTTTATTAGCCTGTTGTGCTGCTACCACCATTTGTGCTGCTCTGTTTTATTATGCAGCTGGTTTTTTTTGTTTGTTTGTTTTTTTACCATGCAGCTCTGTTTTCAATCAAATGCATTTTAATATTTATTATTTATTTAATCTTAGGAGGTAGTTTATTAATTTATTGGTAGTTTATCAGGGTATTTTTATTTATTTTCGGACTGTTATATAGTATGCTGCTGCAATCTGAGTACAAATTTTATTTCATGTGTACAAAATGACAATAAATAATAAATTAACCTTGAACCTGGTTTCAATTAAAGTGTAAAGAGGAAAAAGACATCAACACAGCAGTCCGTTTGCTACATAATTACAGACATAAATGATGAATTAGAAATCAGCAGTGGGGAAACAAGTACTTTCAAACAAGTAAGCTTTTAATATACAAGTTTATATGAACACGGTACTGCATGAAAGATATGGGCATTAATCCAGACAACTGGAAAACAAGCTGTGCTTTTTATATTCCTGAGATGATCAGTGTTTGAGAGATTAACAGATCATGTGTTAGTTTATTCAGCTGAAATGATGGCAGTCTTATTAGCTCTGCAGAGGTTGTCAGACCTAGGCCTGTGCAAATATGCTAATATGCTTGGATTCAAGTGCAGCCCTGGCTATTCTCAAGGATTTTCCCTCAAAATGCAGACAGGATATTCTTTATGACATTTAAAAAAAACTTTGTAGGTTATAGGTTGGGTACTAATGTGTTGTGAGGGAGTAGATCTTGCTAAAAATGCATTAAATGCAGATTATTTTGAGATGGCAATTCCAGTTAATAAAGCAGAAGTGAAAGCATTTATCTGAAACAAAATCAACATACAGTGGCAGAAACTATGGGACACACAGACAATGAAAGAAGGCATTTATATAACATTCAGCAGAAAGTGGGAGAGGGACTGTCAGTGGGGAAGAGCAGGAGAGAACAGTGTCTGATAAGCAGGATAAGACTGGGACATATTAAACTGAATTCATCTTTACACCTCATTGGGAAGCATCCAACTGGAAACATCTGTAATCAAACAGAGACTGTGGAACATGTCCTTCATATATGTCCAAAGCATGCACATGAAAGACTGGTGTTAAAAATGGACTGGAATGTAAAAGGATCCAACACATGGACTTATGGACTTTAAATCGTCTTTTGCAAATGGAAAGTTGGTGTTAAAACATTTCCTCATCTTTCTACACAAACTGGACTAAGCACAAGGATGTAAGAACATTGTAACAAGGACACATTAGGTGGCGACTTTGCTCCCGCTGCAGCTTGCCATTAAGAAGAGGAAGAAGAAGAAGACATCATTAAATACATATCAAGTGTAAAATTGGGCAGGAGAGACAGTGTGGTGATCACAAGGTTGAGACTGGGAGTCACTTTGAGCTAAATCATGAGTTGGTATTACTGATGGAAAGTGCACCTGTGGAGAGGCAGACAGTGGAACATGCTTTAATGGCTGTGTAGAGCTGAGGCGTCCAAATAACTTCCGTCAATGACCTGTGGAGGGCAGCAATACTCCTTGGATGCGTCTAGCCTGCCCTAAACCTAAAAGGCGAAGAAGAAGACATCAACACTGCGGTGGTAGTACGGTCAGTCTATGGCTTTGAAGTGATTGTTCTCATAAAACATCGATATTAATATCAGCTTACCGACTATGTGTGAAGTAATAATACTAAAGCAATGTGGCTGTCGACTTAACCGAGACTTTAGTCGCTAAACTCTGAGTGTTTTGTTGATCATCAGTTAACTCTGTCTAGCGTAGCCAGCTAACGTTAGCTCCCTGCGTTCTCTGCACGTTAGCTTAGCGACGTCCACTCTGTTGCGGTGAGAAAATGGGGCGAGGAAAGGGACCGATGCGGAGCCGACCCCCTATGAATCCACCAGGCGAAGACGGACCTCCTTTCGACATGGGTCCACCAGGAAGCTGGGGTCCTCCACCGCCGGAAGGATGGGGCCCTCCGCCGCCGGGAGGCTGGGGCCCGCCGCCCGATGGCTGGGGCCCGCCGCCACCTGAAGGTTGGGGCCCTCCGCCACCAGGGGGATGGGGGCCACCACCACCTGAAGGATGGGGTCCGAGAGGGCCCCCGCCGCCCGGAGACTGGGGCCCTCCACTGCCTGGGGGATGGGGGCCACCACCACCTGAAGGATGGGGTCCGAGAGGGCCTCCGCCGCCTGACTGGGAACCAAGAGGTCCGCCACCGCCTGGCTGGGGGCCTCATCCCGATGACTGGCTGCCCCCTCCACATGACTGGAGGCCTCCTCACCCAGACGATTGGAGACCTCCTCACCCAGACGATTGGAGACCTCCTCACCCAGATGACTGGAGACCTCCTCACCCTGAAGACTGGAGACCTCGCCCCGAGAACTGGGGACCCCCTGGTTGGGGTCCGGAAGGTCCCCCAGAGCCGTGGGGACCTGAGCCAGTTCCACCTGGACCTGTACCACCCCCTCCAGTCGTGATTCCTCCTCCAGACTCCGCACCCTACGGACCAATGCCCGTACCTCCTCCAGTCCCCCCTCCAGGCTGTGTCCCACCTTTGGGGTTCCCAGGCTACCCTCCTACCGGATGGACAGGAGAGGTGAGTTAGCTTAGCGGCTCACTTGTGATTGAGCTCTGAACTAATGTTCAGTGGAGTTCACCTTATTACGTGAAGCTCATACCTGTCTGTCTGTCTGTGTGTGTTCAGCCTGTTGTGGAGGAAGTGATGCCCAACCCGCCCCCAGATCAGCCGGAGTGGGTAAGTCTACAACTGATTTTATGACTCTGTAATCAATGTTTGGTGTTTAGATAGCTCAGAGAGGACATTTATGATAGGCATACCAATCACATCCTGGGAACTATCACCTTATCCTCTCCTGGGAACTATCACCTGATTGTGGTGGAGAGGTTTGCATGCCCCTGTGAAACTGGGGGCAGTGTTGCCTGGAGCCTTGTGCTCCTGGCAGGGTCCCCTAAGGCAATAACATTGGACATAGCATGGGCATCTGAACATTTAAAACTGTTAATAATGCTGTCAGACAAATTTATCTCTTTCTAATTAATTTTGTCTTTATATATTTAAATGAAGTACATTGAAAACAAACAAACAGCAACAACATTTGTAGAAGATAAGGGTGATCTCTGCTAGTGGTGACAGGTCAGAATTAGATAGGTATGCTCCTTAAATGTAAAAGATAATTGAGGACCTGAGTTCTTCCACTGCTGGCAGTCAGTGTAAATGCTGACGGTCTTCAGTGGATCAGATATATATTTTAAGCATTAAATTATATGTTAATTAATTCATCTTGTGTTTCAGCAGCTTGTCTTATTTATTTTTTTTGTTTCAGATCAAAGCGTTGATTTCAGCTCCGTCCACTGAATCCAATCTGGATGAGACTAAAAAAACCACAGAGGAGCTGGCTGTCACTAAAACACCTGTAGTTGAACCCCCACCCCCTCCAAAGCCTGTTCCCAAAGCCAAACTCGAGACCGTCAACACTTCTAAAGCCCTTGGTCTGCTGGGAAAACGCACATTTGATAAGTGAGTTCTCAGAGGTATCTTGTCTCTGAGCATAGTCTTTTATGTTCCAATCATTGGATTGATTGTTATTATCAAACATAGTAATTTATTAGACTTAAGTAATGTGTGGCCCCTATTTAACTGGAAACGTGAATAAGCCTTGTTTGTGAATGAATGTGATGTCACTTCCTGTAAGTTCTGCCATATCAGTGGATCTGTTTGTGTCCTCAGGCCTCCTCCAGGCAGGTCGACGGGGATCATTTCATTCATTGGGGTAAGAACACGGTTGTCATGTGACTGATCATGTCATCAAACCACATGGTGTTTCCCGATAATATCTTGCATTCCTACCGGAGTCACCATGTGATGCACTGACAGCTGTCAATCAAAGACAATTAACCGATTCAGCCAGTGTATTAACGGTTATTTGGACAGGACTCCTAATATATATTAAAAAATGTAAGTTATTCTGTCATTGAACATGTTGTTTAATTGATGGGTGATGGCAGTTGTGGTGCTGAAAAGAAAGTGCAAACAGCGCCCACTCCACTGTACTCAAAACAACTTTTGTCTGAATTCTGACACAAAATAAAGACAGGAAGGACACAAATAAAATGTTACTTACAGCTCACGCTTCTCACTCTTCGACACGACCAAGCATTATCGGAATAGCGACGTATTTTAGCGACGGTTTAGCCATTTATCCAGCTTCGCACTGTACAGCTGAGTAGTACTGTATAGCGGTGAAGTTAGTTTTGTGTTGGATACAGCACAGTGGTGTCAGAGAGGCAGAGTGAGGTGGGCAGCGCTGTGCATAGGATGGGAGAAGGCGAGTGCGAAGCCTGTTCACACTTAGGCCCACAACAGAGAAAAAAACAATCTCTTCTGGGAAGGATGTGACAGGGATGCACAGATAGTTTTAGGCCAAGACGGACAGTTTCTTGTGCCCCAATTTTTCGATTTCTATTTTTAGGGTCGACTTGAACATGTGTCAAAAATTAGTCATTGAGTCGACATATTGCTCACACCCCTACAAAGAACTACTCTTAGTTACTGGCTCTGCTGGTTCAAGTGAAGTCGAAATTCCTGTCATTGTGGAAAAGTTGCACAACGACACCGAGTTCGTAATCTCATTTCAGTTTGTTTCGTAGATCAAAAATGGAAATCAAACCAAGTGTATGAATGTACAGATTCAGATAAAAAGCCTGGAGCTGCAGCATCTAGTGCCTCCTCTGTTAACTCATTAAGCCAAAACAACAAAAACCTCCAATGGACTCAGACACAGTCCATCTCTACAACTGATGTCTGTCCTACTTGATCAGTCCAGATCAATAATCACTTATTGTTGTGTTTCTGATTGGCAGCCGACCTTTGGCTATATTGAGAGAGAAGATCTGGAAAAGTACACCTTCAGCTTTGACGCCTACTTTGGAAACCCCAAAGCCATGACGCCCGGGGTCAGAGTTCACTTCACTGCCTGCAAGGAGAAGGTGAGCCTTGTGTTCTGCACGCTGGTGACAGAGTTCAGCTTTTGCACTGTCATACTGGCCTACACCATACTAAAACACAGTGTTTAAAACAAACCGTTTACTGTTTAACCTGTTAAAATGTACGTAAGTAGGTAATGTAACTGACAAAATGACTTCAGTAATGTAACTAATAACATTTGATTTCTCTTTGGTTACATTTCTTACAAATGATATTGAAGACAACAAGTTTTCAGTCACATCAGGGGCCCTTTTTTTGCCTCCATGCTGGCAACACACAAACGTCATTGTATAATAAAGTG
The DNA here is from genome assembly GCA_029874875.1 of Naso minor. Classification (NCBI taxonomy): domain Eukaryota; kingdom Metazoa; phylum Chordata; class Actinopteri; order Acanthuriformes; family Acanthuridae; genus Naso; species Naso minor. The sequence goes on from JAQFJB010194199.1 coordinate 6,004, forward strand.
AGAAGTGAGGAATTTTAATTTACAAAAAGATCTGTACCTTTATTAACTGTACCTTAAAAGTCATGCTGATTTAATCAGCTGTGATGCAGAGACTCTAGTCAGGTTGCAGAATAAATGAGTATTGTTGAAAGGGCAGCACTCAGAGGACTTTCTCCAACCAGCATATTATTTAAATGTAAGTGTGTGTATCTCACTATCAAGTTGTACAACCCTGAAACCCTTTTGTTTGGTCTGTTCCTATTGTACATAAAGGATCAAACTAGTTTCAGTACTTACAGGTTGTAGTATTAACTTTTACTCAGCTTGAATGCTTGAATCTTTGGCAAATTTTATGTTTTACGTTACATAAGTGATTGTTTGTGTCTCAAAGCAGAACAGTTTGATTGCGACGGATGTGAAAGTGGCTCCGGGTGGAACAGAGAACGTGGACACAGAGATCTACGAGGCGGTGGTCAGTCAGCCCATAATGGAGCCTCGGGTTAGTTTAGACTTTAACTCGTCGTCCCCTCCCTTTTTTCACGTTTCTTGTCCTTCATTCAGTCTGTTGTTGTCTGCAGCCCGGCGAGCGTCAGTACCCTGGTCAGGTTTACGTGAACATCGGACCGCTGAGAACCAACCTGACATTCGACAGGAAGGACAGCACGGTGACACTGCTGAAGAATGACCAGGTGCTCATCAACCTGCTGACCGATATCGTCACTGAGAAGAGGAGAGCCACCAACATCAAACCCAAAATCCCATCAACCTTCAGTCACACCAAGGAGACGAGGGAGCAGGTCAGAGCCACTGTGTGTTCTCGGATCACCCGCTCACACTTCAGAAGCACAGACTCTTTCAGGCTTAAGGAAATCATAGACTCCTTGCACAGCTGCTCAAGTGTTACTGTGACTGATGCTGACTTCACTCATTTTGTTATCTAGTAACAGGTGTTGTCATGGTAACGGTGATATATCAGCATAATCTGAATTCTCTTCTGTCTCTTTTGACACAGGGAGTCATCATCAGCCTGAAGGACAACGAAGGCATCATTAAGTCAGACGAACACGGTGAGCTTCCCTTTGACGTCAAGGAGAACTTCAGCGACGTGGAGTTCACCGCCGAGGATATCAAAGAGGAGGTTGAGTTCACTGTCATCCAGGTAAGGCATTCTGTGTTTTGCTCGTACTGAAATAAAGACTGTTTGGATTTTGGCATTGAAGTTTATGTAAAACATAAATCCTTTTTTGTTTTCTATCAGCTGAGAGTTGGAAAGCGGGCGATCAGGATCCGTCGGGTTAAGGAGCCCCTCCTTTTGACGCTCTGCTCTGCCACTGCTGCTGCTGCTGCCATTGAAGAAGCAGAGACCCTAAACACAGATGACCAAACTGGTGAAGACTCGTCGAAAGCGCACAGAGGGAAGGCAAAGCTGGAGGTGGGGCCAAACATGAAACTGGACATGGAACTATACGAGGGCATTGTCAGCCAGCCAATCATTGAGCCAACGGTGAGTGAATCAGTGCACGTCACATGGACTTCAGGGAACAGACAAACTGTCTTCAGTGATGAAGGCTGCCTGACATGTTTGCATACTAGTGCCTGTAACTGTGAGCCTAATTTTCTAGATGATATGATTTATGTGTTTTTTGCTTGTAGAGTTTGAGGAAGATGTGAAACACTTAAGAACGCCCTAATTAATGTCTTAAATGATGAATGTAAACGCAAACTGGTTGCTGACCTTGAAAAAGATATTATACTTAAGATCATATGAGTCACAGATTTGACTTGGCAGGTGAACACCGAAACATTTGGATATCTTTTCGCTTCTTGTCTTTAATAACCTTGTTTGGAGCTGAGCACAAAAGTTAAATTCACATCGTCTGCATCCCTCTCCTTATCGCAGCCCAACATGCCAGGTTACCCGGGTCAGATCCATGCCAACATCGGCCCAGTCAAGACCAACGTGACCTTCGACCACCGAGACTGTGGCGTGACACTGCTGAAGAACGACCACGTATTGATCAACCTGCTGATCGACATGATGACCAGGAAGAGAAGAGCAGCCAACATCAAACCCAAAATCCCCTTCACCTTCAGCTACACCAAAGAGAAGCGAGAAGTGGTAACACACACATTTATTGACTTTTGAACACTCAAACCCGTCATTTTCTGAGGCTGTCTTTGACAGTTGTTTGGACAGTGAATGAATCTGAAGGTTTGTTCTTTTGTTCTGTGTTTCAGGGTATCATCACCTACCTGGGACCTGAAGAAGGCATAATCAATTCAGATGAGCATGGTGAACTTCCTTTTGACATCTGTGAGAACTTCAGCGACACAGAGTTCAACACCACAGACATTCACAAGGAGGCCGAGTTCACAGTGGCCATGGTGAGAGGAAGAGAGCATCCAAAAGAGTACAGGAAGTGAACTAACTTCATATCCTAACGCCATCACTTTGTTCCTGCAGGTTAAATCAAAAAAGAGAGCAATCAGGCTAATGAGGAGAAAGAAGGTTGAAGACAAAATCCTGGAGGAGCAGAAAAGACGAGAAGAAGAGGAGAAAAAGAAGAAGCAGGAGGAGGAGAGGAGGAAACAAGAGGAAGAGGACAAGAAGAGGAGGGAGGAGGAGGACAAGGAGAGGGAGAAAGAGGTTGACAGGAGAAAGGTGGCAGCAGCGCTGGCAGCAGCCAAAAGCAAGGTATGAAACCGACGACTGCAGGGTGAACCAAAGCCTCTTTCACACATAATTCCCAGTAAATTTCTTGAAATACCTTACAGGCACCACTAAAGAATTTCAGTGGTGACACATACACCATCATTTTGGAACATTCCTGTCTTGTGCCCGTTCACACATTACATGGTAATAGGTGGGACAAGGGACAAGGCTGGATATGTGCTTTATGTATGCAGCGGAGGCGGGCTGGCAACGTCAATAACATTGTAATTTTCTTATAATCTACAGCGTCTGTCGCTGTTCCAGACAGGTGCTGGTCAATTTCATCCTCTGCATGGACTAAGGGGAGCTCGTTTGTTTTCGCGTCTGTCCAGTTTCCAGCCATTGTTGAACAAAATATGTTAGTCTCCTCCTTGCTTGTTGTGCACGCTGTTCTTCACAGTCGCTGAATCGCTGCTGTAAATAAGTCATGGATTAAAATATGTCACCAGTGTCTTTTGTCACAGATGTAACTCTTGACATGCCCTTCCCAGTAATGTTCCTGCTTTCATTCACAGCACAGCCTTACCAATATATTCACTGTAATGTTATGAGGGCTGAGGGTGGGAAATTGTGGGTACAGATTTACCAAAAAATTTATTTGGCTCTCGTTCACACATGACGCCTCATTGGGAAAATGTTAGGACATTACTGGAATGAGGCTCAAACGATAAACTTGGCACCATTCACGGTGGAGAGCAAACAAAAGTGAGAACAGTTGAGCCGAGCTGTACTCGACAGCAGTAAATTGCTTCAAGTTTAAACATTCATTTCAACGTTCAGATTCGTTTAGTTTTAATATTAGATTCAGGTTGAATTTAGTTTGAGCTCTAGTTTATTTTGAGATTTTTTTGTTGACTTCATATTTTCAAATACAAACATTCTTATTACTGATCATTTAAATACTTCTAACAAAAAACCCCCACTCATTTAACAACAAGTCTAGTTTTCACACGTTTTTCCTATTATCATGACTCATATTAAACAACTGTGGTAGTTCTCGAACACGCTGAAGTGTTTCTGAATGTTGGCTGTCTTTCTGTCGTCCTGCAGTGGACGCCTCTTGGCTTCAAAATAAAAGACCCAGACACTCTGGATGACATCAGCAAAGAGCGGTTTCAAGGCACTGTCCTCAAAGCCATTTTCAAAATTATGACAAAGATCAAAAAGGAGCTGGGGGAGGAAGGAGAGGAAGGCGGACAAACTCTCAACAGACAGGTACTAAAAAAACTGCAAGAGTCTTGAAATATTCTGGAACAGTTCAGGAGTCTTGACTTTGTTTTCCAGGTCTAAAGAGAGAAAAAAAGTAATGTATCCAAAAATATGTCAATAATAAACCTATATTTTTTTTCAGGCTAAAATTAAACAGGAGAAGAAAGATGAAGATGAGAAGGAAGAGTTCAAGGACAAGCCTGGTGAAGAGAAGGGGAAGTTGGAAATGAAAAGGGAGGAAGAAGAGAGTGAGGATGTGAAGAAGAATCAGTCTGCTGAGACTGATGGCAGAGCAGGAGGTAGAGCCAAAGTAGACCCAGAAATGGGTTTGCTGGTGATGACCATCGATGGTCAACAGAAACAGCTTTCGTTTGGTCCCAGTGACCTGCTGACCACAGCCACCATGATGGATGGAGACAAGGTGAGAGGTCTTGTGATTTCACAGGACTCTAGGGGAAGATGATGTGTTATGTGTGTCAGCTGTATCAACCTATCACAGCATAAGAGTACTTAGACACACTGTAGGTATGATTGTAAATACCCTCCAAAATACAGACGCTCCTCCTTTTATTGTAATAATTCTGAAAGCTGAGGTGATGAATTGTAGTGCACAGCGAGTGCCACTAGAGGTCAGTCTGGGCCGAACATTCCACTCAGCCGAGCAAGGTGGCAACTGTGAGTGATGGACGTAATGTTGCAGATTTAGTAAAAAGGAAGAAGGCCTCTGTTTGGGAGTTTTGGGGTTTAGTCCCAGTGATAAAGGTGAACCAGCCAGCATGGATGAACCTATATGCACTTGAGAGGGTAACACGTCAAACCTCCACTCACTCTTTGCTAAATCAACAAAGCACAGAGAGAATTGCCAAAAATGCAAACCGTGCACTATCCTGCACGGCAGCATGTGTCATCAGGTTCTCCAGCAAGAATGTAAGGAGGCAGGGCACTTCTGTCCTATTTAAACCCTGTAAGAGTTGTCTGATGAGACATGCTGCACATGAGAAAAACAGCATGGACACCAACATATACGCTGCGATGACCTCTGTCACCAATAGCCTGTACTTGATTTTTTGTTAGGTTTTTTACCACAGTGAAACGCCAAAAGATATGAAAGAATAGAAACCAACAGACCAGATGAGAGTTAAAATAAGATTGATTTTTATAGACTGGTTTCTTCTCAAGTCACTCAGCCCTTGATTTCAGCAGCTGCGGGACTCTGATGCTGGGTCTCAGATGTGGTTTTGTTCAGTGTAACGTGCTGCAGCATCCAATGGAATCACACTCATTGTTAAGTGGTATCAGTCAGCTCCAGCAGCAGCCAAAGGCAAACCAGCTGTACCCGGGTGAATCTGTGGGTTGGTCATGTGTGTGTCTGTGTTTTGTACCCACATGCTGCTAATGGCATGCTATCCCGGGATTTAAAAATAAAGCAACTTGCTGTAGACCAGTGAGATAACTGGTTATATTACTAGTGTAAAATTCTCATACAACAGTTAGATGTATGATTTGTTTTATTACCTCTTACTACCTTAAAAAAACATCTGTTAGGTCTGATTTGCAGCTAATATGTTGCGTATAAAGACAGCAGGTAGATGCATTGCTAACGCTAACACAGCCTACACGAGGTTAGCTGCGTATCCCAAAACAACGAAAGATAGCATGAGTTGAAAACACAAATGCTCCCTTAATAATCCTAATCCTTTCTTTAATTCCTCATTTTTAATTTATGATCCCGATCTGTGTTTGACCTGTAAAGGTGCGTTTCAACATCGCCACACATCAGGAGACCAAAGAGGAACGAGCAACCTATGTGGAAATTCTCCCCGATTCCTTTGAAGAGTCTATCGAACAACGCCGGCATGTAAGACTTTAAGTCAAAGCAGCTGTTCGGCCAAAATTTAAAACCAAAATGGGACTGGATCTGAA
>JAQFJB010196206.1:0-11811 GCA_029874875.1 Naso minor
TTGAAATTCTGAAAAATAAATAAATAAACAGACAATAATAATAATAATATGGAATTGTTATCAGCAAGCTTTTTTGTACAACAGATATCCAACAGAAATTCATATATTTTTTACAAATATTTAAATATTAAAGTCATACTCAATATAAATACATTATGGCTGGTGAAAAATATGTGTAGCTGTTGGATGTTTTCTTCTTCAAGAGTCTTAAAGTTAATTAGGGATACTGCCCTAATGCCACCAAGTTACAACAAATAGTTAATAGTCAGTGTGGACATGAACCAGACCAGAACTCAACTGCATCAATTTCTCATTTTTCTCTCTTGGGCCAAATGAACCAAACTACAGTTGTGATTGTACCCTAGAGCTGTTCTGACAAATGTCAGCTGCATTATCAGCATCACAGAATCACATGGAGGTTATGTTGTTGTTTTATGAGATGGGCTTATGTGCAATTCTGTTACTTCTGATCAGAGGATTGGTTGGCATTTAGATTTTTTCGACAAGCAAAAGACACTAAACCTTGTCACGTCAGCACTACGTTTGTTTGCTTCATTTGATAGTGAGTAAGAGGCAAAATGGAGGGAACTTTGAATAAAGAATTTTTAAAATGTGACTTTATGTAACCATTCAGAAACAGGACAAAAAGGGGTCTTTTGTTACTTTCAACCACTATCGCCACTAACTGCAAAATACACTGTTAAGGACACAAGCACATTACAATTTGCACTCCTTTCCACTCTCTGATATAACACTGGATTTTTAGAACTGATGTGCTACTTTGCATCAGAGTTACCATGGTGACTTTGATCTTACATGAATTTAGGCTATCTGCTGCTTACAGATTGCTTATCTTATGATTACTTCATGAGCAGTTCATAATCAGCAGATGGTTTTAATAGTAGATTAACTTTACCCTCAAATCACATTCTGTATGCATCCATTCTGTATGCATTCCGTACTGCATTTTGTCTGTAAGCTTTCACACCAACCCGAGCAAATCAAATTAATCGGCCAACACAGCAGATTTTATTACAACCCACCAAACTGTTGTGAAAAAGACCACTTCTTAACCCACATTTCCCTGCATTCATCCATTCATTAGAATACCTCTGCAGATGGTTTGTGTTGCCCTGTGGCGCTACCGCTGCTGTTAAACACATCCTGCCAGTGATTAGTAGCTACTTCATTAGTGTCATCATCTATGAATCTGATAAAGTTCTCTACAGATGATGATGCAGATTTTTTAATAACTTGCTTTTTCACTGCAAGGTGCTGCAAATGAGTCTCATCCTCACAATTATTAACTGTTGTGCAATCTGACTAGAGGTGAGCCAGTCATGGGAAAAAGAAAAAAAAGAAAAAAAGAAACGATACTTTAAGAGAAAATGCTGCTGAATTACAAGCATAATGTTTTAAATAACTGCACAGAAATAATAGGTTTGGGCCACATGGGGCTGACCCCTTAGTTGGTTGGGTGATTGGCTGGACGATTTGCTCTTGTCCTCCCACGATCTCATTAGTCAGAAAATCACTGGTGTTTTATGGTGCACGGCAGAGGCTCCAGTCTGTGCATGCGTCTGGGGCACAGTAGCCTTCAGTGTTGACAAACTATAACTCATCATGTGTAACCAAAAGTATAACCAGACAGTGCTACAGGCGAGAAATTAAGTAAGACTACAGAGTGGTGACAAGGCAACGCATTGTCATATAAACTTCAGACGATGCACGAAGACGGCTGCATCGGAGCCAAAGTAGCACATTGTTAAACTGGAAATAAAGAGTATTTTCTCCCCATCGGCCATCCTTTACAGAGAAGGCAGAAGTCATCCAAGATTTTCATTAGTTGACAGACTAAAGACATATCCAGTCTAATACTGTGTCAGTGCGGCGGCGACAGCTGCAAAACCCCCTGCCAACAGGTTTACTGCCCAGTATCTGAAATGCACTGATATATCCTGAAAGGTAAATTCCCCTAAAGAAAAGAGGAAGACTATCCTCATATGGAGGAAGTGAGAAATGTCTGTGAAGGAGAAGTCTCAGGGGACTGATCTCAAAGCTCACATTAAATCAAACCAAGAATTTTCACACTTACACGACAGCAAAAAAATGCAATACTCAGTAATTTAATCATCTACTTCAGTGCGCAAGTGGAAAAGGTGTAAAACCTTTATCAGTACTTATTAAGCAGTGCTGAGTCAGCCTGCAGCCCAGTCAAAGACATCATTTTCTCTCCTGTGAAGAACCATTCTCTTTTACTTCTGAATGATCACAGCAGGCTTTTAGGCTTTTAGAAAAGTTTTGCAGGCATCATGAAGAGCTTTCATCATCTTTGTTATCTTGAATATTTCCTTTTCAGGCCTCTCTCAATTTTAGAAAATATACAACACAACATGCTAAAAATGCTTTATAATGTGTTCTACTGATGGTCTGTTGATGGTGCATATTGGTGTTGTCACAGGCAACATTATGATGGGATGAAAAATCAGGTATGTTATTTGAAGGATGCAGTGTGGGTCAGTCCGAGTTCATACAACCTTTGGAAAAAAAAAAAGATTAAATGGTAACCACATCATAACTGCACAGTCATGTTTACACATGCATTGTATAAACCCTAAATCCACAGTGATAAACCATTGAGAGGTTTCCTTATATCAGTTGTCCTTTTAAAATTGAGCACAGTGAAACAAGTGTGATTAAAATGCAATTACATGGGAAAGTCCAAGATTTTATATCATGTCACAGGCTCAAAGTAAACAGCTCAGCACCCAAAGGAGCAGAATTTATAACAAACAACGCTGATACTTTTAATGGTTAGAAAAATTTACCTAAAACTGAAAACACTCAGTTTCGCTTGTGAAAATCAGTCTCATTGTAGCAAGATGTGCTGATGCCTCTCTAACAAGAAGAGCAGTGTTATCTGAAAATAAGTTAATGAAGGAGGGCAAGTTGACAGCCCTGATAATCTTGCTATCTTCAAAGAAGTTTTGCTTAGTTTTTTGGCTGCATAGTAACTTTATGAACATATTATCATTACATAATGCTGTTATAATGAACATTGGATAATGGTGGCCAAATTACACATCAGACAGACATAGGGCAACATTTGCATTTATTTCCTCAGGTTGCTGGTCACCTATCAAAAGTAACTGCAACATTCACTCTTCTTTTAGCTCTGGTTTGGTCCTCATCAGCTCACTGGAATTATGCTACATTCTTCACTAAGTTCACTTGTTAATTGCTAACCTTGGCGCTGGGCGTGTTTCTGACAATGAGTTTTTCCAAGATATTTGGCTGGACACAAGGTTTGTGAGAGCGAACCAAAGAAGTGAAGTTGTAGGAAGAGATGAACACAGATGGGAAGTTTCAGCGACCTGACATCCATGCTGATGCCAAAAGTCAAAAGTCATACGTTGTCTAATCACAGAACGAGTAGTCTCAAGATGCTTTACATACAGAGCAGGACTAGATCATACTCCATACTGTACAAGGTAACCAACAAAATCAGGTAACCGCTGCTCAATATAGGCAGAGGAGCTGTGCGTTAGACAGTGAAGAGCACTGCTGCAGTTAAAGTGCTAATAGGGGGACTAGTTGCATTTTCCAAAAACATCAAAACATAAATTATGACCTCTCTAAGGGACAAAGTAATTTTCCTGTTGTGAATACAATTTACAAGAGGAAATAAAATGTTTAAGGCTCCCCTGGGTCTGTAAATTTGGCGTGACAGTATTTGTTCATCCTGAGACATCTGTTCCTCATCAGCTGCTGTTTTCAGCAGCAGGACTATGGGTCTTTGGGAAATGGAAGCAAGCAGGATCAGCTTTTCTCATCAGAGCTACATATGATGTGCTTCCAACACCAAAGAGTCTCCATCAAGGGTACAGTGTCCAACTGAAACACAACATTAAGGCTTGTACGACCAGCCATATGCAAGGTCGCAACAGCTGGCAAGAGCCTGGCATCAGCTCTTGAGAGCAAGTGGAGAAGGACCAACTCCTTGCCCCCGAGAGCAGCCAATCCTCTGAAGACTACCACTTTTGTCAATGAAGGACAGAAAAAATCCAAAGATCTTCCAAACCAGAAACTGGATACCTTGGCATCGTATGTGATTGGAAGATGCTGGTTGATATTTTTTCACCCGAAATTGCTCCAAACAAAAGGCCAGATTTAGTACTTTGGTCCTCTTTACTGAAGACTGTCTACATTATAGAGCTAACAGTCCCCTGAGAAGACTCAGTAGAAAAGACTTATGAGTGTAGGAAACTACGCTATGCAAAGCTGTCAACGGAGGCAAAACAGCGGTTGGGAACATCAACATCTATCCAGTTGAACTGGGATTCAGAGGATTTGTGACCTCTTCTACTATCAGGCTACTGAAAGAGCTACGAAATCACAGACAGGCGCTGTGTCAGACAATCAGATCACTCTAAGCGGTGGCTGAAAGAAGCAGCCAGTGGATATGGCTCAAGTGGAAGGACCTTTGCTGGGCCAGGAAGACAGGACGGGTGGGCAGTTCTGGGACACCAGAATCCCCCATTGAGCCCTCTGGAGACACAGTGGGCTAATCAACGGAACACTGAAGACGGAGGGTGCCCACTTGAGAACTCCCACTAATCAACCATCTGCCACTCTCAACCAGCAAGGCGAATCTCAAGTACGTGCTTACCATCTATTGGTACAAGGGATCATGTTAACATTACATTCTGTGTTTTATGGTTCCAGTAGCTTAAACAAGCTTCCCATCAAGAAAAAACTTTACCACAAAACCAAAGAAACTACATGATGATAATGCAAATAAGCTGCACGCTTGGCTGACAGGGTTGAAAAATGGTCTTTGACCGCAAATTAATGAAAGGCACTTCCAGCTGAATCACATCATCTGCCATTACATACACAACTGGAAACAGAGTGCTGTTCCGAAGACCAAGGCAATGAGGCATACATCGAAAAACCTGGCAACACCTCCCACAGCTGACTTCCTCGAACACTCTATGTGTGCACTTACATGCATGCCATCGCGTGTGCGGGGGTCACATTGTTTCCAGTGAATATTGACTATTTTTTTGGCTTGAAAAGCCCATGACTAATCACTAGAGGCAACAACTCTCATATTACACAATTGATCCACTGTTAATACAAAAGTATTGACTAGTGCAGCTTTAAATAAGCCTGTTCTTTTGATAGTTTTAGCTAAGGGCCTTGCTGAACCAACAATTGGTAAATGGCCTGCTTTTATATAGCACTTCTCTGGTCTATTGACCACTCAAAGCACTTTACACTGCATGTCAACATTCACACACTAATGGCAGAAGCATCAAAACAAAGCCACCTGCTCATTAGATACATACACACTCTGTCTTACACAGCTAAAGGCCTTCAGGAGCAACCTGAAGGTGTAAAGGGCATTTTAACATGTAGACAGGAGGAGCCGGAGATTGAACTGGTGACCCCCTAAGAAGTAGACAACCTCGCACTACCTCATGTGCTGCAGAAGCCCAAACAACTGCTTTGGAAAGGCTTTAAGCAGCTTTAAGAAATAAACAACCAAAATCACTCAACCCTGTCAAGAATCAAATTGTGTCGAAAACGTTAAAGACTATTTAAAAAAGGTACAACAGGGTTTCCCGCAACGCTTTATAGTTAGGGCGGACGCCTTGACAACAAGTGCCCCCCGCCTTGACTACGTCCCTCTGAAAAAAAATAAAAATAAAAAATAAATAAATTCTGCATCCCCGCATGCACAGACAGTTGACTAAAATAACGGCCGGGACGCACTGCCAGCGGAACAGAAGCGCAGCGCCTTGGAGCGGAGGCATCAGAAACATGTTAACCTATCTGACTGGACGCACATCCCGCACTGCGGAGCGGAGCGCCCGCGGAGACTCGCGCACTGCAGCGCTTCAGTTCAGGGTCTGTTCTATTTCTTTTACACGTGAAATGATGATTAATGAAGTTGTTGCTTGTCTGTCCGTCCGTATATTTGTCCGTTGCGTGTGCACACGGCACACACACACACACACACACACACACAATGAATGAATGAATGAATGACCTGTGACCCGCTTGTACAGTGTGAAAACACTGTACAAGGAACAAAACTGGTTACAGATTTGACCCTGGACAGTCTGGTTAGCCTTTTATGATTCTTCTGGCATATTATAACAATAAAGTTAAGGCTCTACAATAAAATTTTTTATGAAAAGCTATTTTTGTGTGGAGCTCCAATGTCTGTTACATTTTAGAAAAATGTTGGAAATGAACCTTAAAAAGAAAGCAGAGCTTCTCGACTAATAGGTATACCTCAGTTGGCTAGAATGAAGAACAAAAACCTAATTTCTCTGCAATTTTCTACAGGCTTTTTATATCATTTAAGTATTTAATCAAACATATCTGCTCACTTATTCTCCAACAAACCTCTGTGATAATTTGAGATTTGAGTCACAATGTTTAAGTTAATAGCTTTTAGACATGCCTCGGCATTTACCATTTTTTTTGTCGAGGGCTTAAAACTGCTTTGCATAAACAAAAACCTCCCAGCTGAACTTCCTTTTAAAGTGCGTGTGTGAGGAAGGGAAGAGAGAGAAACATTTAGATTGCCAGTGGCTGTGCATTCAGTTCAGCATAAAACTAATATGGACTCAGACTGCTGCTGAATGTAGGGACATGTCGCCTGCATTCTGTGAAACTGAATGTGAGGCCTTGCAGCCAGTTTCACTCTAGAATATTACACAATCAGGGCTGAGATCCTGCAAGGACTTGCAAAAGGAGACTGTTGCATAACAGTGTGTGTGAGAGAGAAAAAGGCAGAGAGGAGGAGAGGGTGGTGGGAAGACAAATACAGGCCAGCACCCAGAAGAATCCATTACCACTCACGGTTTGTAGTACACACGAGTCATTACCTGCGTTTGAGGCCATTTCACATTCACATTTTAACATTTTACAAGGCCTCAGCACAGATATGGAAGAGACTTAAGTCAGTGTCTATTCACATTCAGGCTGTCTTTACATCAAATCAGGCATTGGGGCTTTCTTCCACTTCACAGCTGCAACAATGCTGCAAGATTACCAAGGATCTTCATTCCCTTGGTATTCGATTGCCTGCTTACATGACTGCACACAGCAGTGTGACATCCGATTCTGTGGTTCCAAACGTTGAGGCCACTTTGACTACGGCCTGAACAATATGGGATTTTAGGGGCCAATGCTAATACCGATATTAGGGTCCAGGAAAATTCTAATATCCAATATATCGGAATGTGGTTGTCAAATATTTGTGACAAAGATATGTAATGGAAGCAGGATATCTTATTAACAAAACATTATTCCAAACATCAGTGCATTTAACAGAAACACAGTTTAATTATTAACAACAGATAGCCCTGCACTATACAAACTACATAATGAACCATTTTTAAATCACTTGTTACACTTTTTTTCTGGCCTTTAAAACTGTTTTAATATTGGTGCATATCAGAGAATAAATGTCAAAATATCTGCCGATAATAATGGCATTATTTCACCAAATTGAGGACTCCTGCTATTCATTTTAATTCAAGCAGTCATATTAAGTTATGGCAATGCTAAAAAAAACCTGCAGTGACTGTCGCAATGCCTGATGTGGTCTACATGAGCCTTTAATTATATGTGAACTTTTCATCACAAGGCAGCTGTCTTTTGTTCAGCATCATCTGTGGTCTGCACACCACATACATTCAAATGAGGAGGATCATAGTTTCCGCCACATCTGATTTGGACAGAATACAGCCTAGAAAAATAGTTCTTTCACGTCTTCTTTTAGGTGATATTGGGTTACTTTAGGACGATTTTTCTTCTCTCTTTTCTTACTATTTCAGATATCAGTTTCATACTTGACTGACACACCAGAGATCATTTAAAAGACATTTTTCTCAGGGAGCAATTAATACTTTAATATTCTGTTGAAAAAGGCCAGACATAATAATGTCGTCGGCTGAACAGACGGCAGAAGAGCTGTAATAATCGTACATTAAAGCAACTGTTAAAAAGACAGTCTTTTTTTCTCAGTGATAACAGAAGGAGTAAAGCCATTTATTTCACTGTCTGTGCGCCTGTGAGGATGAACGGGATATTACCTTGCAGCAGCATAAATCTCTTTCGCGATTTGATGAGCTTTTTATAATGTTGACAAAAGGGAGAATGGATTACAGCATTATAACTCTTGGGAACAATCAGGTTTTGACACTATATTGTTGCTTTTTTGACATGCTGGAAGTGTGCTTGTGCTTTCATTTTGGAGAAAAATTGCAGAAAAGCTTTAACAACACTGTAGATTTTACAAGACCATGATGGTTTAATCTGCGGGATACTTTGTCAAACAAATGGTCTGCTGAGTGTTACAGGAAAAAGGACAGGAAGAGCCTAGTAAACAACGAGGTGCGATTTGTTTGTTTTTTTCTTCCTTTAGAGCATGTTCATCAAAATTTTTCAGAAAAAAAAAAATCACAGTTATTTTTTGCAAGTTCATGTCAAGTCTCAAGTCCCTGATTGTATTAATGAGTGTTCTACTATGTGCTGTGCTCTGGTTAGCTTAGAAGAAGAATGGAAAGCTACATTTAAGGAAATAGCACGCCCCGATTTATTATCACCACTTATTCATCTGCTAGTAGATCAGCACTGATTCTATGTTGGGTATATTATCACTTTTAAAAGGCTGTTGCAATGCAAAATATAACGCAAACAAAGAAAGGTTCCCTTTAAAGTTTATAGCCGTTTTTTGGATTATGACACGAAAATACTGACTACAGCTACAGTATAGATCAAGCAACGAGTTCCTCCTTAAAGAAGAAAGGACCCACTTGTCCGTAGCTGACATGGCCTTTGTTTCGGTTTAACGTTAGCCGGCAGATAGTAGGAGCAGAGTTTTTATGATTATTAATTTATTTGACCATTTTTATCACCATGGCAAAGCCAACTCTCTGAAGAAACAAGTATGACAAGCGGACAACCACTTACTCACCTTTTAAAAATACAGCAAACGCCAATCTAGGCACTACAAACTCCATAAGCTAACAAGCTAGTAGCAAGCTAATGTACCTGGCGCTAACTTTTATGTTACCACGTGAGAGACCTATGGTGCATTTTCAGGTGCTTTCTAAAGTATGATGTGGTAAATTCAGCATTCATTTTGATATTGTAGACATTGTACGTCATGTCTCAGTCAAGTCTCACGTCTTTTAAGAACAACTCTTGCTTCAAGTCTCAACGCCCTGTGTCCGTGACTCAAGTCCGAGTTGCCATCTCGAGTCCCCATCTCTTTCTTTCTACAATTAAAGCAATTTCAACTTTCCCACAAAGGCACCGGATTATGACCTTCATGCTGGTAATATTTTTCTTCTTTTTGGATTCATGAGGGTTTTAGGTCAGTGCCTCCACTGAGAGCTGGGTCACTTCAGTGTCAAACACAGATGAGAGAAAGCAAAAAAACCCACTGTCGACAACCCTAGCTGCATCACATTAGCATAGATTTATACATCCTGCCTGATGTTCAACCGGCAGACTTGTTCATTAAAGGGTTCAAACAGGGACTGGTGTCATCTGTTCTGGCAGTCTGAACAGCTTCTTTCATTTGTCATTTACTGTTCTCACGACTGAAGTCTATGTAAAAGAAGTAAGATATTCTAACGATGGTCAGAGATGTACTCTCACATCATAATACACAGTATGCAAACTAATTCATTTTAATCAGCAATGTAATTATAATCACTTCAACAGGATAAATATCCAACAAAGAACACTGCATGTGTGTTTGACAACAACTCCACAGCAAGCTGACGAAGCTTTTCTCAGTCTACCACTGAAGCCATAAGTGTCTAAAACACGTATGAGTCTGTCTGCTGCTGCCTGGTCCCTTTGTTTCAATTTAAGTTTACTCCAGTGCAAGCAAGACAACAGCTTCTTTTAACCCTCAGTGACTGCACCATGTTAGACTCAATTATGTAATAAAAAGGGTGTGTGTGTGTGTGTGTCTGTGTCTGTGTGTATGTGTGCATGCATGTGCGTCTGTCTGTGTGTGAAAGGGATGAGAGGGGACACAAGAGAGAAGAGAGCGCTAAGAGAAGAAATAGCAGTAGAGTTACACATGGCCCATCTAACAGTGAAATCTCTCTACTCTTCACATGTAATGTAAGGTCAAAGGTCAACATGTGGCCCAGAGGGAGGGCATCTGTTTGTACAGTGATGAACACAAGCTGCAGGAAGCTTGATATCCAGCCTGGTTGGTTTCAGTCTTCTCATTTCCTTTCTCTCTTCCTCCCTATCAGCCTCGACTCATTCTGTGAGGTTGCCAGAATTGTTTATGTCATGGTTGAAAAATCAAGGTAGAAGTGAGAGAGTGATGCTTAGTATGCCAAGACTTTTAATGAGAATAATATAAGCATGAGTGTTAGGAATCAATTAAATTTTGCTTGCATCTGCCATTGCATCATACGCTGCCGTTAGCATGACCAGCTAACTAGCTTAATTAGCTGAGGCTAAACCACTTTTTCACATAACCCTGCATTGTTTTGAGTCCCATGTGTTGGAAACAACAGACTGACCCCATTCAAATGAACAAGAGGGCAGCAGTCTTTCACGCAGGGAAAGATCATATGTAAGACCCATTATGATTGGCTCCTTATTAAAAGTCACACATAAAATTATCCAGTAACAGTGTTTTAAAGTTAAAGCAGCTTTATTGTTATTATACAATGAATTGAACAACTAAATTGGAAGGTTGGAGTGGAGGATTAGTCCTGAGCCGCTGAGACTGAGCGCACCGCCACATTGGGCCAACCTAACCTGATGTGCCTAACATGAGGCATGTTTGGTGGGAGGAAACCCATGCAGACCAGGGGAGAACATGCAAACTAAACACAGATAGGTCCTACCCCAGCCAGGGCGAACCCAGGACCCTCTTGATGTTAGACGAGCAGACCTGGTTTCAAACCCAGGACCTTCTTGCTATGTGGCAACAGTGCTAACCACTAAGCCACCGTGCTGCCCCATGGAGACAACGCTAGCTTAATTTGCTAGCTACTGCTAATAAAATCTGTCAGCAGATTTTTAAGAGTTCTAACTTTGACACTGCTGCAAACTGCATAAGCACTGGAGCAGAAACTTTGTCAGGGAAGGATGATGGCTACAGAGGGTGGAGTTCAGCGAATGATACTTTTGACGGGTTTTATGTTTAGTTTTGAGCTTTCAAAAAAACAAAAACAAAAAAACAACTGCATTTTTGGCAGATCACCCAGCGAGAGGAATGCCATACTGGTTGGCACCCGGCACACTCTTTACTAATGGATAAAGTCCTGCACTGACACTCATCACTATCTTTTTCGCTTCATCATCATGGAAATCCTAAATCGCAACGCCAGTCTGATTTAAGCTCAACACTATAAGTAAGGGTAGTCGTGTGTGGGACCAGGATAGATGAGAAGTCAGAGTTTTGTCAGCTCAGTGAGCCGTCATTATGTTCATCTGGCTGAACTACAGCAGCTCCACACCCAGAGGAGCAATGTTGCCTGGGGGTGGCAGCCGCTTGTCTGGTACATCGTCTGGTGCTTTCTGGGGTCCTTGCTCTCTGAACATAAGATAATTGCTTTGAGATTCGGAAATGTACCCAAATCAAATATAAGACTATGACATTTTCCATCTCTTTCCTGTACACTCATTCTGAGTGTACAAACAAATATATAGTTGCTATTCTGTTAAATCTATTTTAATTTTCAGAGAAGACAGTTGAGGGACTTTCCTCTGAAGAGGACACAAATCATGGCCCTGGGGACTATAGAT
>JAQFJB010196300.1:0-11810 GCA_029874875.1 Naso minor
TTGGATAAGAGGCGAAACGTCTTCCTAAGACAAATACAAGTCCAGTTGCCTACGATTCAATTTGCCCAGAGAAAAGGATGGTTAAAGTAGTGAACTTATTAAAAGTCTTTGAAGTTTTGTTTTCCCTTCTCAATGCATTACGCATTTACTCACCAATAATGGCCGTCTTTTTAACTAGGTCCAGGGTGACCAGCTGCTCCCCATCCCCTCTGGTTGGCTTCCCACCTTAAAGTAATATTTCAAAATTATTATGAAAGGGGGATAAAATGAAGGTGGAGAAAGCAAGAGTTTTTTATACGCACATCACGTTTTCTTGAGGTGCAGGGCAATACAAAAATACCAAGGAAAAAAGAGATGGAATGCCCACACACATTGATAGTCAAACATTGATTTTAATTGCAAACAATGAAAACAAATGAAAAGAACAAATGGAAAAAAAATCTTTATTGGCATTCCTAAATTTATTCCACAGAATATGACTGACTTGTTTTTTTAAGGACAGGATTGAATAGAAGAGATTAGGAACATGTTTTGTACCGCTGCTTTTTAGCAAAGTCTCCAAATCAAAGGTGCCCAGCAGCAGATTCCACACCATGGCAGTAGCAGAGGTCGCATGGCAGGCTGCTTTCCACGCTTCTGCCAGGCAAAACACCCCAGAGCCCTTAATAACTTCAATCTGAAAAACAATTTTACATCACATTATTATTTTACCGGCAACTTTTAGAAACATATTCATGTTTCGTATTGATACTTATGGTTAACTTCCCAATAGTTAATAAGTTTTTATGTATAAATACAGATTAATGATAAAGATATGAAACAAACTAATCATTGCCCTAAACTTTATCAAAGGAGGGAACAAGGAAGATAGGGTGGGGGGAAAGGAGGAGGTAGGATGGAGAAAAGACAGGGGGTGGAGAGGAGCGAAGGGGGGCAGGGGGAAAGGATGATAGTCACAGATAAACACTAATTGGCTCCTACAAAGCACACAGTTTATATCCATCCTTACTACATAAAATGTTATTCACCTGTGTTTTCGCTGAGGTCTCAGCTGTCACTGCAGTCTTGTTAGAGAAGAAAAACCTTGTTAAACTCTTCAACAATTAACTATGCAAATAGGGCAAGTACATTACATATTACAACTAACCATCCCAACATAAAAATCCCTATAGCTCAGGAGTTTCAAGTAAAATAAGTACAGAAAAAAATGAGGTATTAAAGTGTTACACACACCTGTGATGTCTCTCCAAAGCGCTCAGTCGCCACGGGACTCTCTTTAAAGGGCTCGGTCTCCTGGGGAGTCTCTGGAGTCTTAGAGAAGAAAGAAACTTTGTAAAACTCTTCAACAATTTTTTAACCTTTATTCATCCAAGCAAGCCACTATAGATTCTTATTTACAGGGGGGCCTTGCAAAACATTAAACATGTCAATAAAAAAAGTTAATTACAGAAGTAATCAGCCAAACATCATAAAATCCCTATAGCTCTGCTTGAGTAATAAGTAAAATAAATAAATAAAAATCCAAGGAAGTAAAGGGTTACTCACCAGTTGCGCTTCTCCAAAAGTCAAGGAGGAGGAATCTAGATCCACATCCTCCACAGGAGTCCTTCCAGTCTTTTTCAGAGAATAAAAATGTATGTATACAGCTCTGCTTGAGAAACAATTTTAAAAAGTAATGAAAATCAGAGGAACTTACCTTTTGAGCAATGACGGCGAGGTCACTTTTCATTTGAGGGATTTCTAGAATGAGGTTACACATGAAAAACACTAATTACAATCATAAGATCGAAATAGCAGCCAGCACCTCAGTGCCCTTACTTTCTCTACGGAAAGACTTTTCCCACAGCTGTGAAAGCAAGCTACAAGCCTCCATAGCCCATTCATACGGCTCTGCAGAGGCAGCCTGGTTGAGAACACAAGCTCCAATTTCTTCCAAATTCTAATTTCCCAGGGTTTTTTTCTGGAGCTGATTGAGACTGTGAAGGCAGAGAAGTGTAATTTATTCTTATGAACTGTATGTTCTCTATGCCATGACTTTTGTTAACCCTCTACCAATTTCTCCCTAAAGAGACAAATAAATATAATTCTAAGTCTAATCTTATCAACGGCTATACGAGCACACACACTACCTCACCAGCTAAAAACATAGCATTGATTTTGCTAAACACGTGTTTTAGCTCATAAAATTTCAAAGTTTATACTTCTCTGCCATCGCAGTATCCATCTCCAGAAAAAACCCCGCTCAGGCTCCATTTAAATATTAAAAATAGGAATACTTACGATTGATTATAATGTCTTTCAGTCGCGCATTTTCATTTTTAAGAGACTGAACTTCATTTCTCAACTCCTGCATATTTCTTTGCATTTGGTTGACTTTCCTTCTCTCCCACATCTGTTCGTCCAGGTGTTTTCTAACTTCAGCGGCTGTCTACGAGAAAGAGAGAGAGAGAGAGAGAGAGAGTGAAGAACAACAGCTAATTGTTATATAACTTCTTTTGTAAATGGTTGATTCTGATTGGCTGGGAGGATGTCATGAGAGGTGTAAGAAGAGGGTGGCAAGAAGGAAGGTGAATAAACAGAGTTACTGCTCTCATCTTCATCTCAGGCAGACATCCCTCCACTTGGCCATATGTAACTGGTTGTCCGGCCTCCCGGTAATTACTCCTTACTTAAAACATGAAACTTCCACGTCTTGTATTTACTGTAATGTATGTACATAATACAGCTCACACATGGATGCCATCAGTTAGGCTACCTTTTTCTTAGAGGGTGGTGCTCTGTCCTCTTCATCCCCAATACGCTCCTCCTCTTCGCTGGCCCGCTGGGAAGGAGAGAGAAAGAGAGAGAGAGGACAAAGTTGCCCACTGTGCTGGTGTCATAACTTATAACAGCTACTATTAATGCACTTTATTATAAAAGTCTACTCATCTTGAATGTATTGCAGTGTAACAACACACACTGGATGCAGACTGGTAGTGTACCTTGTTCTTTGAAGGTCTGTCGTGACCCTCCTCCTGCTTCTCATCCTCCCGGTGGTTGTATTTGGAAGCCCCTCCCTTTTTATTGTCAACCTTGAGAGAGAGAGAGAGACAGACTGTGACTTTTAGCCCAACTTTTATTAACTAACGTTACACCACCTTGCACATACTTCCTGTTCAACAAAGCACATTAAATCATCATAGATAACACAATTGTTTTACAAACCTACACACACGCCTACAAGTTAAGAAACAAGAAAGAGAGAGGGAAAATTTTTAAAGTATATTTAAGCTATTGTATAAGAAAAGCAACAATTGGTGCAGTCAGTTACCTTTTTCTTTGAAGCTTTCTCAGTCTGCCCCTGCTGCTCACTGTACTTAAAGTTTGGGATGTGAGGACGTTTTGTTTCAAGTGTGCTCTCCTTTTCCATCTCCATCTCACATAGCTTAATTTGGAGAGTCTTGAAATTCTGGTGCAATGAAATGGAAATGTTATCATGAAACTGCAAACACTGTTTGTCTAATCATGTTTACCAAATCTAACATTTAGTCCCAGATCTTGTGTGTATCAATTGGACTTAGCTAACATTAGCTAATTATAGCTAGCTAGCCAGAACATGAGCCAGAAAGCTAAGCTATTGCTAGCCGGATAACTAGCAAGCTCAATCCATTTTACACTTCTTTAAGTGCGAGCAAAACCATTGAATGTGGTATGTAACTACATAGCTTAAGTTAGCCTGTAACATACTTGCCACATGAATAATTTTTGCACGGTACACCGGCCAGGGTTTGCGGCCTTTCCGCCATTCCACCAAGTGCTCCTCGGCTTTTTCAGTCCCTTCCAAAAAATCTTTAACAGAAAAATTCCGGACACAGTCGAGGGTCAAAATACTATGGGCCCCTCTATCCCCACCCTCTGTCCATTCCAGCAGGACATAGTGGATCTCCGAGGGTGATAGCGCCATTTTTGCTCCCAGCTGCTTGCCACTTCCAAAGACGGTTTATCTTTCATGCCTCTGCTAGGTCTGCGCATGAGGATGACGTCATCAACTATGCGATGCTTGACTAGTGTCCGTTGCCTCTAAAAATGTTTGGAATAAACTCAAGAATACACAAAAAGGAAAAAAATTTCAAGGGAATAGTGGCCATTCTATGTTTATATTACTCTATGACGAAAATTTTCAATAATTGATATTTAACAACAAACTGATGTAGATGGGGCAGTAACATCCGCTTCCGGAGGAACAGTTCAGAAACTTTCTTGGGAGCTGTCACTACCCGATCCGTACCGGAGGAGCAGTAGAGAAATGCTTGCCAGTAAAAATAAGGAAATAGAAGCAATGATTAAAAAAAGCAATAGCTATGGATCCAATACGTTACAAAAGGTACCTCGTTGACGACGAAGCACCCATTCCAGAAAGAACAAAGAGAAGATGTAAATGAAAGTAAGTAACGTTAAGCATCCGTAGTCCAAAACGTGCTAGAAGCTAGCTAGCTAGCTAGCTAAGTTAGCCAGCTAACAAAGCTAACCAGCTACAGATCCTTTCCTTAAATCTGAATACCATGTAAACGTATGTGGCATAATTTCCCTTAATGTGAAACATTTATGGATTCATTACACACAACATTTCAAGTATGTTTGTATAAATGTTAAATTTATCTTTCCATGTTCCAGTTTATAAAGTCGTCCCTCCCCACCCCAAAAAGAAAACAGTAGCTAGCTAGCAAAGCTGGAACTGTAAGCCAGAATGAAAATGGTGGAAATATTTCACTTTGTGTGTTTTGAATCTACAATCTCAAAGGTTTCACCTCTTGAATGGAATTTACCTACTTAGACTAACTTAATCAATCAGTCAAATCAATCCTATTATTTTGAGTGATGCATGAAGTGATTTAACATTACAAAAAACATTTGTAAGGGAAATTTCTGAAGATAAGGGTGATGAAGAAGGTGTGGCCTCTTCTTCTACAACTCAGTAAGTAGAAAAAATACACACACACACACACACACACACACAGATACATGCACTACATATTTCTTGATTGAGGATTTGTATTTTTATTTTAGGTATCTCACCCAAGAGGACAATCAAGATGATCAGGCGTCCTGCTTCTGATGACACAGTAAGTTGCTAAAAATGGCCAAAATATTCAAGTCAGTGGTATGTGTTCGTGCGTGTGCATGCATACTAGTTAAATCATCACAAGATAATTCCACAACCCAAACTTCCACCTGGTGTTGCTTAAAGTCGTGCACAAATTGGAAATACGATATTGCTTTGAACTTTCCATATTGTAGCATACCTATCAATGTTTTTATCTTGTTAGAAAAAAACATTTAGGTTTCCATTCAGGTGCAAATGCAGCCTCTCTCTCAGCTGGCCAAATACAAAATGACAGAACCTGTCTCTCACTGTTTGGCCGGATGAAAAGGGTGGTCAGGGCCTGATGTCACTCTGACGTCAACACAGGATAGTGTCACAAAAATATACATGTGGACAAAAGGGGGCACAGTTATTTCTTTAAAAAAAAAAAAAATCAATTTATAATCTAATAACAAAAAAAAATTCAATGGAAAGGACATATTTTGCCACCAAGGACTATACAAAAAAATAAACAAATACATTTGAGCCTGACCTCAAATCCAGGTGGTTACCAACCACATGAAAGGGTACATTTGTATGAGTCTGTGCAAATTTGGGATTGCTAATCCAATGTTTCAAATTCACAGATGAACCAACCCATACCTGGCCCTAGCTCTTAACCTGGGGAGCCAGTAGAGGAACAGCTAGAAGACCCCACAAGTCCAACTTCAGACCAGAAACCAACAAAAGAACAGGTGGAATCCCTGCTGCTGGCATTTAAACTCAAACGCGGATTAACAAATAGAGCCTTGGAGGACATCATGCATCTTATCAACTTTAGTGCTGGTCCTGGTGGGGAATCAGTTAGTGGCTCAAAGTACCTTTTCTACAAAGCATTTGATTCAGTGAAAGACATATTAGAAGTACATAATGTGTGCAAGAGTTGCAACCTAAGCATGCAGGAAGGTCCCTTCAATGTCAAGTGCCCAGTCTGTGACCAGGACATATCAAAAGCGCCTGCACAAAAAGATCAGTTTTTTGTACCTGCCACTAAAAGACCAAATTCAAAAACTGCTTGAGGACCACCAATTAGGGAAACAGCTGAAACACCGGTTTGAGAAGACGGATGCCTCCATCAGAGATATATAACGATGGACATTTATACAAAAAAGTATAACCCCTTGCATCACCAGACAACATATCACTGGCTTTCAACTGTGATGGAGTGCCGGTGCACAAATCAAACATAAAAAGTTTGTGGCCAATAGAACTACGTGGAAAACATGTTATGCTTTGTGGCCTGTGGTTTGGTCCAAACAAACCCACCATTTGGCGATGAATGCATAGAGTTGTAATTCTAATGGTCTTACATGGCAAAGTGACAGTGGGGAAGTTGTCACAAGTAAAGTACTGGTTACTACCATGGTGGCAGATTCAGTTGCTCGGCCACTGATTCAGAACTTTAAACAGTTTAATGGAGAGTTTGGGTGTTCTTTTTGTACGCAGAAAGGAACTAGTGTGTTAAAACGCAGGGGGCGTGTAAGGGCTTATCCCTATGAAAACGCAGAATTGAGAAATCCCTCCCAGACTGATGATCTGGTAGAACAGGCTCTTGCTGGAAACCCCACTAAGGGAGTGAAAGGGCCTAGTATTTTGTCATGTCTACCTGGTTTTAATATTATTGATGGCTGTGTTCCAGATTATATGCACAGTGTGCTGCTGGGTGTTGCTAGAAGCATCACCACACTGTGGTGTCATTCTGAAAACAACCAATCACCATGGTATATCGGACGCTCAACAGAACAGATTGATGACATTTTAACTTCTATTAAACCTCTGGACACATTAAAAAATACTTAAGTGAGAGGAATGCACTTCAAGAGAGATCATAATGATATAGCCAGTATATGTATATGAATTCCAGTGTGTAGATAGAAAATTAACCCCACTGGGGAAATGTTGACATGACTCTCTAAGTAAATTGAAATATGTAATAGACTGTAATTCCTGGTGAATGTCTTTGTGTTGTGTATGTGTGTGTGTATGTAATGTATTTGTTATATGTGGAAAACGAAACTGTAAATTAATTTTAAAAAAACCAACAAAAAAACCAACAACAAAAAAAAACTTCTATTAAACCCCCCTGTAATGTTTCCCGTGTCCCCGGCTCAGTGAAAGAGAAAAAGTTCTGGAAGGCACACGAGTGGTACATGTGGTTGTTTTATTACAGCATACCAACATTGAAAGGGGTCTTACCTGAGAAATACCTTAAGCACTGGTTTAAGTTAGTAAAGGGGGTTTCTCTTCTACTTGGTGAGAATATATCACCACTGCATATATCAGAATCTGAGGGGTTGCTAACAGAGTTTGTTCAGGAAATGGAGACCCTTTATGGGATCAATAATGTCACTTTCAATGTACATTTGTGCCTTCATCTACCCAATACTGTGAGGAACTGGGGTCCCCTCTGGGTTTGAGTCATACAATGGGATCATTTTGGATATGATAAAGAGCAGCCAGGGAGTTTCTCAGCAGATAATGAAAACAGTTTGGCTACAGGTTGCATTTCCATCATTTGCCAAAAAAACCATAGAGACAGCTTCTGATGATTACTTAGCTCTCTTAGAGTCTTTTTCAGTTGAGAAAAAAAAGGTGCAGGAAGTCAGTCGCTCTCATGGTGTTACATCTCTGGGTAGGCCTAAAATTTGTATGATCAGAAATGATGATTTTCTGGCCTTGAACAGCATCAGCAACCTAGGAAATAGAGTCGCTGTAAAGTATTTTTGCAGAGTAGTGGTTAATGGTGAAATAGTCCATTCACAAAACTACTCGCGTACGTTTCGGAGAAATCCATACACTGTCATTCTTTCTGATCGCAAGGAAAGTATTTTCTCTGTGAAGACATTCATTGTCTGTAATCTAGGGCAGGGAGAGACATGTTATGCAGTGGGGAAGTACTACCAAAAAGTGAAACAGGACATCTGCAGTCAATTTAAGAATCCTTGTTATTTCATCCCTGTAGGGAAAAGTCTGGGGCCTTTAGTTGCTATACAAGCATCTCAGATAAAAGACAAATGCCTGTTCATGAAAACTGTGAACAGAAATGTAGACTTTGTCTTCAAATTCATTAACCACAGTGAAATGCTCAGATAGATGTGGGGATGATGATGGATGTTGGTGTTTACTTGAATGTATGTTCTATGTACTTTTTTTGTTTGTTTTTGTTTTATTTTGCTACATTTAGACTGTAATGACCTCTGAGCCATATTCATCTAGAAACTGCATTAAGACAAGATAGAAAACATTGCATTTTGCATTGCATTTGGTGGATGTAACAGTGTATGTGTGGATGTGTATGAGCTGTAATGATGTGAATCTGGCAGTGACTTAAACTTGGAAAAAAGGCTTAATTGACAAAATAAACAACATCAAACCATTTTGTTATACATTCTCTTCTTTTCCACAATCTTCATACAAGAAAGAATTGACCTTGTCAATGTTTCAGGAAAAAAATATAGCAAATGGTATTAAATACGTGTTGACATCATAGCGTTCCGTCTCCTCTCACTTGCCATCGTTAATAATGACTGGTTTCCATAACATGCTGATCACGTGATGCCAATTTCACGTGTTCGCACATTAGTAAGTTATTGCATGATTTTTTTTTCCTGTAAGGGACTTAAGACAAATATGCAGTTATTACCTTGATAATAAAAAATATGAGCTAGGCATCATGTATGACAGTTGCCAAAGTGAGATATGAGCTATACAATAGGTATGACCAGAACCTGTCACTGGGTATATGAGCTATATAGGAGACAAATCTTGTATGTACATATAGGGCTTATATGTGGATATAAAGAAGCAATACAGGAGACCTATATGGCCTGTATATGCACATATATGCACCTCAGTTTGGCCTTTATGTGGCCTAAATGCGGCACATATGTGGCATATATACGCATATATGCTATATATATGTGGCATATATATTATCATATATCTGCATATATGCTATAGATATGCAACATATATGTGCAGATAAACTGCATATAGGTTTCATATATGCGCATATATCCTCACATAGGTTCTTTTCGTGTGGGAGGACACAGCAGCTGCCTCCCAACCCCATCAACTTGTCACAATCACATTACAATCAATAAAACATATCTGCTAAGGTCAACATAAGCAAACAAAGGTAGTTTCTTATAAATTACTTTTAAAATTGTCCAGGATGTTTGTGACCTGCACAGATCTGTGGGTTTTTAAACCGTGCTGCAAGATGCCTTCCTGTACTGCTGCTGCTGTCTGATATCGAGTGCTGTGTGTCTCAATGTTTTGGCTTTCGTTTCTCGCAAAATTACAGAGTAAAATCACAGACAAAATAAATGGTAATATTCATGATGTTCAAATGCTCAAAAGAGGAAAAAAAAGCATCTGGAAGGTTGCTCTTGATTTATTGTTCCTGTTCATTCCACTGTTTCATGACCAAACCACAAAGTTTATTGATTTTATTTGTGGCAGGCAGCAGCAAGGACGATTGATAAATGTTTCCACCAAAATTTCAAACATTTTTGTGTTTGGCTGACACATAGACTACCAGTGTATCTGTGATTGGACCATATGTTTCATTGTGCACATTGTAAGAGATATTATGAGTTTTATTCACTTCCAACAATATCTTTTTTCATTTCTAAGCCAATGATGTGAAAATTCAAAGAGAGACATTTATACTATCAACTATTGATGAATTGAAATGGATGAATGAATGAAAACCAAATTATGATTTTGAAAGGTTTATTCACAAATTATTTGGCGGCACCTAACACCACTTAAATAAATTATTTGCCATATATGTCAAGTGTTTGCAGTACACGGTACACATGATAAAAATCTAATGTGTCTTCATGTACACACATCCTCAGTTATGACAAAGGCATACTTCCTGAACGGACACTGTACTAGCGAGAGTGAAAGGTATTATTTACTGATCAACATCATATCCAAAACAGAAGTAGAGATGGGTTAGGGATGTGAGCTCAGCTGGGTTCTTGTTAATGAAATAATTTCCACAGTGGAGAACATCTTTGCTGCTTCATAAGTACCAGGAGGAAAGGCTTTTTTAAAAAATCCAAAATGTCGCACCAGCTCATAAGTTTAGTGAAGTGCTACAGTGAGAGCTGGTCTGTTTACTAATGTTAACTAGTTTTTCTGTTTTTTCCTTGCAATGCTTTTAACTGTTGTAAAGCACTTTGTGTTACATTTTAGTTGTATGAGAAGTGCTATATAAATAAAGTTTGATTTGATTTGATTTGATTTAAACTATGTCTAATTTCTTTTATTGGGTCAAACACCAAACAATATTTTAATGGTAACAAATTAACACTCGCTGCCATTAATCCCCTCTCTGAACAGTTTAACTGAACTGTAGCTGATACAAAATCTCTTAGTGGAGATAGAAATTATATATTTCCGTATATGTCAATATTACTTCACTGAGTTGATATTGGGCATTTTTTAATGTTCTGAGCCACTCCATAATTTTGATGTTGTGGAGGTCTCGGGTTAGTGGACCATGGCCATCTGTGTTGCACTGAGTCTTTGAGTCCCACAGACACAGAAAAATATTTTACCAAAAAACATTTTTTAAGTATTTCTCTTTTAAAACCTAATCAAAGTTGTTTTTTTCTGCTCTGTTAGACAAGTTTTCTAGCACCATTCGTCCCTGCGCAAGCTTGTATTAATGTGAGAAAAAAAAGAGTTGTATCTCTGAGTCTGTGTCTCTAGTGCTTAGATTATATTACTAAAATGCTCCAATACTTAGTAGCCTACACATTACTTTAAAGACTCATGGTTTGATATGACAGGGACTTAAAGTGTAACTCCACTGATATTAAAAGCCCTCAAACCCTCATATGAGTGTCAGGGTTAGCAGATTGTGGTTTAACCCGCTCAAACACTGAAACAAGAGCATGAATGCACAAATGATAATTTTTTAAAAAACACAGCTGGCAACGTCAGTACTGACATGAGGAACTTTTTCAATATATATTGGCAAGCAATGGACAGTGTCATTTTAAAATCTGTCAGGATATAAGGTATACGTGGATTTTTGTTATTAGCAGTACTTTTGACTAGACTGTTTGTGATGTCTGTGTTTATTTACACAGACTGTAGCAAGCCAGCAACTGTGTGTTTTTTGCTTTATGTTCCATCTAACGCAAATTGTTTGAAATACATCTTACACAGCTACGGTTAAAGACAAGTCTGTCCAAGGGAAGCATACCACCTGTTAGTATTTTTACTTTAAATTGTTAATTATCCAAAATGTCTATAAAACAAGAAATAGTTTATGTGAGTTATCATTTCCTGTGTACTAAAAACTTTGCCAGTATGTTTTCTCTCCTCCAGAATCAGGTTTTTTTTTCTTTCTTTCTTTCATTCTTTTTTTTTTTTTTTTTTTGAAATGATTTAAAGGACTCTGGTGTTGTGCTCATGATGGTTGTTTCCCTTGCTGGAGAAACAACTAATCAATCAGAGCCTCACAGGACTGAGAATTACACAGCTAGCTACAACCATTAAAAATAGCCAGAGAAAAATGGTCACAGAAATAGTGTAACCGGTGAAATTGGTGCACTTCAACTTATTAAAATAATCTTAAATCTTTATATTTCTTTGTTTAATTTTAAAAAAAAAGACAATAACTACTGCCAGTACCTGCCTGTCACACAGTACCACTGTGTCCATG
>JAQFJB010201887.1:0-10124 GCA_029874875.1 Naso minor
ACCGTCAGTCGGCTCGAGCTCGAGCTGAGACAGACCAGTTTACTCCGCTGCAACTTTCCCTGCAACCGTTTGGTCAAACTGGACTTAAAAGAGAGACAACAAAGGAAATGAAGAACGAGTCGGAGCAAACGGCTGCAGAGGATTTGCTTCTCAACGAGTCTCATGCAACAGCTAATGTTAGCTTGTTAGCTTGGAAGCAGAACTTACCTACTGCAACTTTAATAAAAACTAAAATACTCACTACAAATACTACAAATCAATTTTGTTTACCAACAACAATTGATGAAGACTTCCAGAAGCTAAACTAGGTAAAATTTATAATTTTTAAAGAGCCAAACTAACTGAAACAGTTTTGCCTGAGTACAAATTTAATTTAAATAAAATTATAAATTCTGTTGGTTTTCAACAAGATATCAGTTAATTTATAGTAAGTAAGCAAGTAAGTTTTCACAAAGAAATGAGTCATAGCCTCTTCATGCTACATACAGATAAAAGTTTTCGAAGCATTCAGTCATTCAGTGTGTTCTATGAATGTATTTTGCTCAGCGACATGCGTCACAATAGCACAATACGCCTGGTTATAAAAAAAAACCAGACTGCAATAACTGTGAAATTAAAACTGTATTTATGAAACTAAAAGTTAACCCTTCTGGAAACTAAAACAAAATAAAAAGTACTGAAAATGAAAAACTGACATCCCTGACCCATCCATGTTTATGACCCAGTCATCATATGAGCCTGCGTACCTGTGCAATGTTCCAAACATCCACGTCATTCCCAGCCCTCGTTGCTCCTGTCCCACCTCACTCAAACATGTTACTCCATCAAACTTAACATTTGCATGTTTATACCTACCAAAATCAAGTAAAGTAACTTGTCTTTACAATGTTTTGATTTCACATAATGTCAAAAAGGAAGAGCAAATCCCTACGATCTGTTTTATTTACATAGCCTGTGTTTTACACAGCATGCTAACCTTTTTGAATTCTGGTTTTGTAATGAACTCAAGTACGGCTCAGTTGCTTTACAGCACGTTTCACCACACCCTCACACTCCTCATCAATGAATGGAAAACTTGAATGGAAAGTGAGTGAGAGGACCTTTGAGTTAAACTGATTCTAGTGTTTATAATAGATAAAAATTCCTCCTGGATGGAAAAGATTTACATTCACACCAATCACTTGGATACCCTGAAAACCTCCCAGGATACTAGTGTGAGGCTTTTGTGCTTCATAACACTTGAGAGGTAAAGTCGTGCACAGAAGGCTGAACTTCTCATCAGGATCCCCAGCAGGAGCCTTCAGTCCATCCGGAGCAGCGCTGCTGGGATCCTGATGAGAGCCAAAACTTGAACATCACACCCGCTTGCCCACTCTTCACTGCGTCCCCGTCTCCTCCGGGATTGACACAAAATCACCCTCCTCACCCATCAGTGTATCCATGGCGATGCCCCCCCCCCACCTCAAAGAGCTTCTCACTCAGCAAACCTCAACCTGAAACCTCCGTTCAAATAATGCCAACCTTCCTTCATTTCTCTTACTCTTGTTAAAGTGATTTTGGTAGCCTTATAGTATTTTAATATATTTCTCAGAAAGTTTTAATTCGGTGAACCCTGCCTGATGGATGCTGAAAATTATTTGGTCACTAAAACGAATGTGCGGCACAATGAGTGCTGCCATTCAATTCAAAAACCTTATAGGATATATGTGTGTTTAAACCATTATGGACACCAGGGGGCAGTATGACCACTGAAATCATCCCTGAATCAAAAAGCAATCAGAGGAGGGGGAAAAAAAATCTCATTCACTCTATCAAACCAATTTGTTCTGTTGACTTGAAGGCGGTTCAGTGTTTCATGTTTCACAGTTTCCCCCATAAAGAAGAAAAGAGAAGAGAAAAGAGGAACAGTGGTATTAAATGTATAAGCTGCCTTTACAGTTGAAACCATTCACAAGTTTTGGTCCCATACAAAGATTATAAAGGTTAAAATGATAAAGACTCGTCTGAATATCTACCTTTGTTTTTTTAACCTTAAATCCAAATTTTGGAAATTTCTTCACTTTTTGTCTTTGTCAACTTGGTCTCATCTGTCAACACAACAGAGATGCAGAGGCATTGGCGCTATCGGTTATTGAGACAGGGATGTGTGTGAGTTTGTGTTGCTGTATTTTACTTCTAAAATGTTGTTGCTAAATTCATATTGAAACTTAAAAAAATGAAAACAAAACATTCCTAAACAATAACAACAAAACTGAAACAAGCCAACCGACTATGGAAACCAAAATTAATTAAAAACAAACAAACAAACAAAAAATCATTCCAAGTGCAAAACTACAAGTTTTGAGTTTGAATGGACCTTGTGTTAAGTTTTTTTTCCAACTACTGTTTTCAAAGTCAAAAATAAACTGTCATGCTCAAGTTTAATTTCATTTTGATCATCATCTTTACTGTGTTAAATATTAAAGATTCTCTCTGACTAATCATGACACTAATGGGACAAAACACGATGAACATTTTCTCTCTGAAGAGTCAGGGTTCAGTTGCGTTGTTGTTTTTTGTTTGTTTGTTTGTTTGGGTTTTTTTTAATGGGTACATGTGTGGGACACCTTGGTGGGAACTGAACACTTCATCCTGACAGTGATGGAGCTCTGCCACACCTTAATGAGCTACAAAAGCACATCATCATTTTGGTTACAGCACTCTGCTGATTGTGAAGCGTCTCTGCAGGCCGTAGAAAAACATTCTATTTTAAGATCGGGTGTTTATAGTTTGTGCACATAAGACAACAAGAAACTGTTTTGATATTTTTGTGTAAAATCTCGTCCTCTTGTAATGCATTGTGGAAATGATTCTGGTCATTTATTTAAACAGAATCTAAGTGTTTTCTGTGGGGTACATGTTGATTTCCTGCGCTCACACACGCTCTTTGGTCACGTGGTGAGCACTGTCACAGGAGGAGGGTTTCAGTCTGTCTGTGTGAGTCTGCATGTTCCGTTCAGGCTTCCTCCCACAGTCCAGAAACATTGAGGTCGGGTCAGTGTGTGACTTTAAAATGTCTGAATGTGTAAATGGTTGTCAGTCTCTGTACGTTAACGCTGTGATGAACCGCCTTGTCCTTGTCCACTAAAGGTCAGCTGGGCCGGCCTCTTCTGCTGAGGACAAGCTGTTACAGATAAAGGATGGTTGGGATCAAGATTCTCCATGACGCAGGCATCTCCAAACTATTCCACAAAGGGCCGGTGTGGCTGCAGGTTTTCGTTCCAACCAAACAGCAGCACACCAGACTTGACTCATTTCATCAACTGATCTCAGTCCTCAGACAGTTGATGTGCTGTGTGCTCTTGATAGGTTGGAACAAAAACCAGCAGCCACACGGCCCTTTGAGGAATAGTTTGGAGATGCCTGATATGTGGTTGCAACATTACAGGAATAGCAGGCAAAAGGAAAAACTGAAACATGGATCTAGGACACTTGTCATCTTTATTCTTTATGATTTTTTTAATCTGTTCTTTTTTTCAGTCTAATACTTGTATACATTTTAACTAGACAAATTTTTCTAAGTACTTTGCTATCACTTAGAACAGAGGTTCCAAGACTTTTTTAGCTTAAAACCCAAAGAGAAAATGTGGTGTCTCCTCGGGACCCAAACTCATACAAACCTTACACACACATTACTGACTCTTTTGCAATCAATACATTCTCAAATATAAGCAGTTATAACTGTCCATTCCACGTTAAGGACGGTCATCGTGCAGCAAGGGAAACAAACTTCAAACAAACTAAAAAATATTAAAATAGTCACCAATTAAAGCTGCAGTTGGTAACTTTGTGGTAAACATCAATAACTCTTTTGTGTTCTATTTGTAAAAAATGTCATAACACAGACATCTGTGACACCTGTGTCAGACACCTGTAAGTAGTGACGTGGTCTGAGAGTATGGCGAGATCTCCGTGTTTTCCCATCATGCCTCTGTATTCAGGACTGGTAAAAATCCTATCGCTCCCAGTCTATTTGCCCAATCAGTGACGCTCTCTGTACTCTCTGTCCTGATTGGCCGGTCTACGCTGCGCTTCTTAGCGACAGGTGATTTCAGTATGAGCTGATTACAGACCAGTTTACTCCGCTGCAACTTTCCCTGCAACCGTTTGGTCTCAGTTCAAACTGGACTTTAAGAGAGAGACAACAAACGGAATAAAACACGAGCCGGAGCAAACGCTGCTGCAAAGTTGTTTCCCAACGAGTCTAATGCTACAGCTAACGTTAGCTTGTTAGCAAACTTTACCAACTGCAGCTTTAACTCAGTCAACTAATGAATGAATTTATTCACTGCCTCAACTCTACCAAAAATTGCACAGAAAATATGCAAACATTCGATTCAGTTCGTTCCACTCTCAAAAGAGAATGTAAGAAACAGCCTCAAAAGCTCCTCCCACTTTCCTCAGTCCCCGCAATAAACAGTGATTAGAGAATTATTCAGATCGTTCATTTTTGTAAACGTACCAAAACTGCTCTGCGGAAAAACTCTTTTACAAATAAAAGTCCTGCATTTAAAGTCTTAAAGGAGAGTTTGGGTAAAATATGTTTGTTTGCAGTCTTGCTGAGAGTAAAATAAGATTACTCTCTACAAGCTGTTAACAGCCACATTATCAAAGAATAAAAACTGGAAACAGCTGTGAAACTGCTGGTTTGTAAAGGTATAAATCTACATTCCATCACCTCTAAAGGTCACAAGCACGAGAATTTAGTAGTTCGATGCATAAGCTGATGTGTAAGAATGACCAGCTATGGTTTTACAGATGTTTCGGACCGCACGGTTTCTTGGGCCAGCTGCAGAGAGTTCATGTTGGCACTGTGATGTTGTCAGACAACCAACAGATTTATTATAATTTATTTTAAAATATGTATATTAATGTGCGTCAGTAGGTTGGTAGGCTGTCACCCGGTGCCTCCTGTCCTCATTCCAGGCTAAGCTAATTGGCTGCAGGTTGGCTTCATGTTTATACACACATGAACTAATCCTTTTTTAAAAAATGACATTTCATTCATGACATAACATATGAGGACACATCTCTGTAAATGTGCTTGTGTTCGCCATCGTTATCATTTTTAACTGCATTCTTTTGACACCAGTGACCCTGCTTTGAAAAGCCTAGTAATTTAACAGAAGTATTTAAAAATAATTTCAAGCTCTTGTTATGCAGAATGGCCAAGTTTAGTGTTACACTTTTATACCTTTCAACCATTACCAAATTACATTTTACTTCTATGTGTAAATATAGCATTTTAAAATTCAGTCGCTCATTAATGTGGGTCACACACAAAAAAGCATAGAAATAATGGGATAAAGTTGGAATAAAATGACAATTCTCTATGTTTCATATTTTATATGTTAATAAAATCATAATCTGCTGAGCACTTTGTAAAAACAGCTTTCAGGTAAATGTGATGGAGTATAAATGACAATTTTTCTGTCTGAGATATTTTGAAATGGAAGCATGAAATTAAATACTCAGAAATATTATTTATTAATTTAATCTGTTTAATAATTTGTCTGTCTAATGATTATATATTAGGAGAAAAGTGTTTAAGAGCACTGGGGTTTAGACAGGACTTTAATTTGTAAATCTCATCCTTGATAAATGATGAATGTCAACCCCTTTAGATCAAGCAGGATCTCTGCAGCTGTGCGGCAAACCAGTGTGAGGATGTACAGTTTGCTGTATATCATTACTGAGGAGCAGGGTGATGACGTGAACTGCTGTAAAGGATCTAAGGATATCGCGGTCAGACGACGGGTGGAGCGCAGCGGCCTGGAGGAACGCAGCTGCCGTGTTGCAGCAAGTCGAGACACTGCCGTTAACGTTGCAGCATCTGCTCCATCTGCTCCATCTGCTCCATCCACAGACACTATCGCTTCCATCTCACACACTTTGTCATGGACGTGTCATCCTTCTCTGCTGATGCTGAGTGCTGCCAAATCCTGCACACATTTATTCATTCCTCTTTTTTTGTTTGCTTTGGCTCAAAACAAAAAACAAAAGCTCATCATGACCTGAATCACTTTTGAGAGAGAATTTTATTCTGCTGCATCTCAGGTCATATTAAGAAAGAAACAAACAAAAAAACTATATTACTGGAATATGATGACAATTTAACGACAACAACGACAAATTGTTTCATCATTTTATGAGGAAAAAAAAAAGCCAAATATTTTCTGCGTCCAGCTTCTTACATTTGATGATTTTGCTGCTTTCTGTGTTAAAATCATTGCAAACTTTTAGATTTTTGTCTGTTGCTTGAACTAAACAAACCATTTAACATAGAGCCCAAACAATAAATTATTTACACATTGGTCAGGCAATGAAAGTGCAGGATAACTGTTTCTCTGACCTTTTTTTTTCACTGAAAACATCAACCTGCTACCCATTATTCATATTAAAATATTGATTAGTATTTAAATTTTCCAAAATGATAAGCACTTATTGTTTTAGTGAATCCTGGAAAAGTTTTGGATTTAGTTCTTAATGAGAAACCAAAACTAAAAGTAAAATTCTTTGAATGAGGTAATAGCTTCACAGGCAGAATGAGGCACGTTTTACTGCAGGTTTTACACAGTGACCCTCCTAAACCTTTCCAATAAAATGATCCCTGTGATCCTGTTGGCAGCTCCATGCTGAGTGGACAAAATATTATTTGCCTTGTAAAAGAAATTATCCAAACAATTCACTGTCATTCTTGTGTATCAGTTTAGACCTGTTTTCGTTTACATTCGTTTTTGTGTAAGTCGTCATCAGTCATATTAATACAGATTTTCTTCTTATGATTATTCCTGTGGGACTTTTTTTCTTTTCCTTTGCTTTTTGTGAGAGCTTGATGTTTATTATGCCAGTCTGCTCGGCTTGTTAACCCTGACATGACCACAGTAACTGCCAGACTGAGCAGTGGATCTTGTAAAACTTAAAGTGCTCAACCCATTACCATACCTCCAAAGGTTATTAGCTCATATTCTGCATACCAAGGTGGACACCTCAAATTTTTTTTATTCCGGAGTTTGCCTGTGAATGCAGCAGCTCCCCATGTGAGCCAACATGTCTAAAACAACCCCGGCATATCTATCACATGCCTGTCAGGGCCCCTGAGCGGAGCTTTTGACTGACCGCATGGAGCTGTCAGGCCTGACAAAGTCTTCAGTGCCACAGGGAGATTTAACAAATGATTCCAACATGGCAAGTTCAACAAGACTTCATACCTTCAAACAGCCCATGTAACCATTCCCAGGCTCAGACGCTGTCATTGCACCCTGGTACTGACACACTGTCGTATGTGACACTTTAAATTTAAACAATGCTCCTCTATTAAAAGAACGTCCTGACATCAGTTTAGTGAAAGTCAGTTTGAATTTGTGCCTTAAAAAAAGTCTGCCTTAACGGGCCTGAGAACTGCACTAAATGAACAGCGAGACATTTTCTATATTAAAGACACAAAACATTTGCATATCCAAAATTAGTTACATTGATTGTTAGAGTTTAGCTGCTTTCTAATGCAATTTCATTTGTTGGCACTAAACACAAATTCATTTGTTAATAATGTCTTATTTCATATGTTAACATATACACTTGCCGACCAGCAGAAATTCTGCCAAAAGATTTATTTTTGAAACTTTTGGCTGATCTTTGTCACATGTGGTATCTAACCGTTCAGACACTTTTATGTGCAAAGGTTTTGAGTTTGTCTGAACGGTTTGTGCTTAAGTTCCAGCACAGCACTGAAAATTTACATTTAAAAATTCAGCAGCTGGGCTCCTTTCTGCCAAATCTTTCTCTGACAGTTTTTACTGAAAGGTGAAACACAGGAGAGTTGACATTTTACTAACTAGAAAAAAGAAGTCTCTCTACAACCTTGAGCTCGATCCAAGGTTTCTTTTTTCTAAAAGGTTCACCAACCAAAAAGGAGGGTAAGACTAAAGTTGTGTTCATACCAGCCTTGTTTTGTTTGGTTGAACCAAACCCTGGAGTCTTTAACCCCTTGGCGCCGTTAGTTTGCGTTGGTTCTTGTGCAAACCACCCAACTGCACTCTGGTCCTCTTGACAGGGACGGACTTGGGCCATTTGTAAGGGATCTCTGGAGCGGTTCATCACTGGTGTGAACCCCATCCACACCATCTGACAGTGTTACATGCATTCATCCATTCTGAAATCCTTCATTTATTCACAAACAACATGTGCAGTGCTGCCTGAGCGCACCATAAAAATTCAGCTGCATAATCGAGTAGAAAATCACACGCCTCTTTTTATCTGTTTGAAGATCTGAGTCGTACTAACGCGTTTGTCATCACGCAAGAAAGGCAAAAGCAAATGAATTATGGTCAAAGATCTGACATTTATTTGTACGTGTATAATACAAAAGTGACAAATAAATCCCCTTCAAGTTGTCATATTGGCATTTAAGGTGCACTGATTAAAGAATGGTGTTTACTCATACATCGAACATGCAAGAAAACATTCCACCTTCAAAGATGCATTTGAGTGGCTCAGTGCATGAAACGATTTTTTCACCACTAACATTAAACTTATGGTAAGAATCAACATGAAAAGGTAGAAAAGCATCCTTTTGTTTTTTTGAAACACCTTAAGGGTAAAAGATCTTTTTTTTTTTTTTGGATAAGTTGCTCATGTAATGATGCGGGCATGCATGTGTTATGGGTTCGCTCCGGCACCTCTTTAATTAACGCTACACCAGATCTCATCAGAGCCAGCTGTCTTCTGTGGTACATTCTCCTTACTGCAGAGCATCTTCAATGAAATGCATGCAGCCCGCTATTACATTATTTAACATTAGTGAACATTGTCTGACCATATGGTCATACGCGCCATTGACATAGAGTCAGCTGATATGCACTCCAGATCAAGACCAGCACCAGACCAGGAACTGGGCTATTAAATGCGAACACGACCTAATACTCTTGAAGACCATTTAGCAAACAATCCGGGCTGAGTGTCCCCAGCACCCTCATTATGTCGATGGTCTAAGTTTATCTCTGAGTACATTTGTTGTGAACCACCTTGGCAGCTAACTGGCCCCAGTATACTATATGTGTCAAACCAATGTTTGTTTGCTGTATGTTCCTAAAGGCTGGCACCATCAGCCATATTGATTTTTTTGTTTGTTTGGTTGAATACTTGAAGACAATGCAGTGTTTTGTTCTGTTCCACCAAAATGGGTGGTTTCTTTAGGCTTTAGACCTTTTCTGTGTTTCTGTGGACCTCTGCCAGCATCAAGCATTTTGGACTTTACAGCACAGGGAACTTTCTGTTGTTGTTCAATTGAAAAATTCATAAAACTCGGTTTATGCTATGGACTGCCTTGCCTCATTGATCACAGTGGCAAGTATACAAATGGTTTCAAAGATTTCATTGACTCAGAAAACTCATCCTATTAAAGGCTTTCCCTCTTCATCGTGTGACAAGTTCAGGTTGCCAACTTTCTGTCCTGCCACATTGCAAGGAGGAACAAATCTTTCCCCTAGGTAGCTGTTTTTAATGTTAAGATGAAAACCATGAGCAAAAAAACCAACAAACTTTGTCACAAAAAGACATCAAGAGAGCCAACAGAAGGAGAGCTCACTCTTTTCGGCAGACACATACAGGATTATTAAAACCACTGCTCCTTGCCAGCCTCCATCAAACACTTTTTCTGACAAGGTATTAATACAGCCTGTCATCACACACTTTCCATCTCTGTAGAAGATGCAGAACATGAAGTGTTTGTACAGCAGCTCATGAAAAAAGTAACACTACCACTTGCTGAAACTTGATGCATACCCCAGTGACATATTTCCTAAAATTAATCGTCTCCTTTGGGTCCTTGTCATCTCACCTGTAACAAGCTGTACTGTTAAAAGACATCAAGATATTAGACATTAGTGATGACAGGCAGAATGTTCAACACCAAGCCCCACTGTACTCCTGCTGTAGACATCAAAAGTGAGCTCATTTAGGACTGCTACCTCAGATTGTGAAAACTTATTGCCAATTTCAATATTATAGTTTTTAAGATATGGTTTTTGTTGGATGTACATTGGATATAATCCTGTAATTGCTGCATCTGCCACATGTATGTAGTT
>JAQFJB010205273.1:0-11734 GCA_029874875.1 Naso minor
AAAACATTTGGAAAATACCAAAGAAGTAGGGCTGAGTCGGTGTAAAAATTTCAAAACCAGTTTGACATTAAGCCAAACAAGAGACTGGACTGGTATACCAGATTTTCACCAGTAGGTGTCGCACGTCTCAGCTAACTGGGCTGAGTGACACAAAGTGTTTGTGTCGCGACAGCCAATCAGTGTTGAGAATTTCCCGACGTCACTGACGTCCAGACTTTGAGACCAAAACTTCTGCTGCTGTGTATGACTACCACGGAGCCGTACAACAAACTGCATAAAGTTATCTTACACTACGAAATTATGTAATGAACACAGTCACGACATTGTTAAGCTTTCCAGCTTTTCTGGAGCT
Source organism: Naso minor (assembly GCA_029874875.1). Classification (NCBI taxonomy): domain Eukaryota; kingdom Metazoa; phylum Chordata; class Actinopteri; order Acanthuriformes; family Acanthuridae; genus Naso; species Naso minor. The sequence continues at coordinate 353 of JAQFJB010205273.1, forward strand.
TCCACAACTAACACTGTGCAGAAATGATGATTATACGAGCCGTGATTAATGATAATCCTGACGCTATTACAGTAGCTTAGCGTAAGACTTTGTGTCTTGACAAAGTTACGCGATGCTGTGCTGCAGCACCCTGAGCTCTAAACTGAATAGCGCACGGTCTGGTTGTCCTTCCTTTTTTATTTGTAGCTGAATCAGCTATCATAAAATGTTAATCACGTTGTCTTGTTGCTTGTTGTTACTGCTGTACGAGTTGGATTTATGCGTGTCGTTGGGCCGTTAGATGGCAGCACATGTTGCTGCTGTTGTTTGCTTTCAATCTGCTGTGATCTCCCATAATGACAAATGGCAGTTTAGCTGATTTGCATAAAACAGAACCTGTTCGTGCCTGTACACCAGACCGGACTGAAAACCGGACACTGACCCAAGCCTACATCAAAACATGGTATATAGACCCGTAATTTGAAGCAAGATGAATACAAAGTAACAGACTGTCAGCTTGTGGAGGTTTTCAGTAGCTTTAACTGTATATAAATAGCACTTTTTGGATGCATTGCCCACTCTTACTTTATATTTTGATTGACTGTCACTTCTTTTGACTAAAGACTTTTTCCCCTTCTTTAATTTTCAGCAGTATGTCAAACTGATTGACAAAGCTTTTCTTAAAAAGACTCAACAATATATGACAGTTTAACAGTTGTAATTACAACCTATTAAGACATAACAAGTTATTCCTGTCCAGCTTGAAAATGTTCCATCACTTTGACATGTATTTTGAGTTATTTTAGATCTAATTCACTGCTGTTCCATGTGTCCTGATTAAATGTTTTTGGGTCATAACAAAGTGTCGCCTTCTCTTTGCGTCAAAGTATCATGTTGCAGCCAGGTAACTTAAATACAAATGAATGAATTCGTATTTATAGAATCCATAGAATGAAACCTAATGAGCCAAATCTAGTTTCAGAAATTACATTTGACACAACAGCCAAAGACGCTACGGTAAACAATTCCATGGCCAAGCACATTGTTTACTGGCAAAATATTTCCATATTTAGTGTGACTTTAGTATTTTCTTTCTTCCTAAAAAATGCTGCTGTAAAACTACTCACAAAGGTGCTTTAGTGCCTGTTTTTGAATTTGCAGATAGTTTTGCTGAAGTTTTTAATATAATCTGTATAAAAAAGGAGATATTGTTATAATTTTGACATTTTATTATTACAAATGTGGTGAAAGAACAAAAAAGAAATGACAGGTGTAGGCCTACGTATTTTCACAAAAAGATAAAATAAGAAAATTCAAAAATAGCTTTCAAATTTAGATTTCTTAGTTTACAAGTTACCCGTGAACACACCATGGAGTCATTGTTGGTGCCAATGTGCTCTGTCATGCAAAGCAACATAGATTTCAGAGTTTATGAGGTACACCTGAATGCACTATCAAGTCCGTGTGTGCTTGTGTGTATGTGTGTGTCTGTGTGAAATTCCGACACGGACAGCTGACCTTAATTCTAAGACTACTTCGCAGGAACAACATTCGGTGGGAGTTAACTTCAGACTCTGCTAAATCCAGATACAGAATGAAATCTGTTGCATTAAACCCATCCTAAGTAAAGAGTTACCGAAAGACGTCTTGTCAACCCTTCTTGTATTTGGATTGAAAACCTGATGAAAGTTGTTTTGTACTGAAACTCTTAAATTGGAAAATTGGTTAGCTTTGATATATTTGTGTATTCATTCTCCATATAAAAATAATAGTGTTTTTACTTTGGGCCCACTGGGTTTGTTTAGTCTCCCAGGTAAATAAATGAGATGTTGGTATATTCAGTTGGAATAACAAGTTGTGTGATCTGCGATTCTCTCATCTGGAGCAGCCATTAAATTTGTGAACCCCATTTTTTAAGTCAGCCGGTTAGTGAATACGCCCCGTCTTTTCATAATCTGTTAAGACAATCAAAGTCATGTAGTGTATCTCGAGCTTTTGCTGCCACAAGTATTTGCCAGAATAATTTTAGGGATGCTAAAGAGAAACTACAGAGATTCAGTTAGAAGCAACAAAAGTATGAAATTGAAAAGTCTCTTAAAATGCCTGACTTCTTGCATGAACATGAGTTGAGTCTCTCAGCACATGCTGTTCGAGGAGAAGCGACATCACCACTACTTGCTAGCGAGTCTGGTGTAATCTGGCCCAACTGCAGAGATGGTCCATCTTGGTTGTAGCTTGGCACAATATTTCAACTGCTAATGGAAATGCAAATCAGCGCAGCATGGTTTGGCTCAGTGCAGCCAGAAGTGTCAAGACCCTATTAGTAACATCAAGAGGGAGCCGCAAAAGTTGACACGACAACAATAAACAGTCAATACACACCTAACATGTAGTAGAAGCTGATTAGCTGCAGAATTTTGCTCACAATACTCAAAATAAACAAACCACATTTTCCTCAGAAAAGATGACAGAGCTGCATCTACATTCACATAAAGCTGTTATTGTGATCACAATATTGAGATATGCCTTAAAATCTGATAACTTGTAAAGGACAGGTACAGTATAGTAGGTTTGGGGGTTTTTTTTGGGTTAAAATTTTACATCAAGTCTACCTTTATACAGGGTTGTAAATGGTTTAAAAATAGGTTAATAAGTAGGTTCTGAATACCTCATAAGACATTTTTAAAAAGTTCTAACATTTTTCATATAATGATGCAGGCTCAATGTGTTTTACACTGTACAAAATGGCTCCCTTTTGCCAGTTATAAATATCAGTCATTTATTAGTAAATAGACATATAAATGAGATGTACAGAGACATTACGATTTGATAGGGAGAGAATCAACTCAGTTGATCAACAGATAGAAAAGTTAAGGCTGGGCACAGATTTCTGAAAACGGGACCAAGACTGTATGAGCAGTACAACAAGTGAAGGAAAGTTGCCTACCTCACCACATCTGGAATGCTGTCCTGAAGAAGACACCACATGAAGCATCACAATATACAACTTTATAGTAGTAGGTAATTACTGAGTGTCGCTGAATGTTCTCATTCATCCAGGTCATAGTTATCTGGGCAATTGAATTGAAGGCAGCTGGACTTAGTAGTGTGTCTGTGGAGACGTTTCGCCTCTTCTCCAAAGGGCTTCATCAGTTCATGTGCGTCTGACTAAACTAGGCGCGTATATGTCCTTATATTATTTGTAATGAGCAATAACTTTTCCTTTTATTCGTTATGTTGCAAATACTGTTGTGTCTTCCTGGAGTGCAGGAGCAGTGCAGCAGGCATTTAAAGTGTCTGGCTGTAACAGAGGCATCATCTGTCGATGTAAGAGACACCAGGATATATCCACAGGTGACTGAGCAGTTAATCCATGCTCATTCCCATCAGCCACTCCAGTTAATGTGCTCACACACACACACAAAGCACACAAACACACTGTATTGATTCAAGGATCTCACACCAGCATCTTCAAGTTGTCATAAATAAATCCATGCTTTTATTTTAAGCAGCCAATTTAATGTTAGCTCATAAACAGCCTGTGTAAAAGAAGAGAAGACCCCACATGTGGGTAATGAGGGTATCACAGTGGGTCTTAGCCCTGTTGACTTTGTAACACACTCGAGGCACACGCAGTCTTACTTACACAGGCTCAAGTGCACTGCAAACTGATACCACTCACATGGTTTCTCTCATATTCCCCACACCATTCATCCCTGGTGTGTGTGTGCGCGTGTCACTTTCTAGCTCCATGATCTTTGTGGCATGTTTATTGATGCCATTGACCCTGGCTTGGCAAGCAGAGATCACATAGCACATGTGACACATGCAGTGAACACACTCCCACACACTCCTTTCCATTCACAGCTGTGTTGTAACCAGAGCTCAGTCACCTTTGCTTCAAAGGAGGAATTTTAGGAAGCCATTGTTGCAGTGTAAAATTATAGCCAACTGTTGTCACGCTTGATTTGGCGCAATGACAGTTTGGGAAATTGGCTTCTGTCCTATTTGAATGTTGTGACACAAACCTTATTAAATGTATTATAACCTGCACTGCACTCCTGTTACACAAAAAGGTTGGACTGATGGACAGTTTATTAAGGTGGGTACCAATAGAAGATTTAATTGCATTAAAGATTGTTTGTGCCTCTACCAAAGCATCTAAAACTGCCTCTAGTCTACCATGATGCATCTGACTGCATGCGACATACAAAACATGCTTCTGTTGATTTACATGTGTTTCACAATGCAAACAGCCTGTAGGATGCAACACTCCCACTTTACTATCCTTTCCTATTGTAGGTAAAGGAAAACCTTTTTTTTCTTCTTCCTCTTCTTCTTTTTTTCCTCCTCCCAGCTTGGAATCAACTGTTCAAGCTCCAAATCAATATAATTTTGGTCAAAATGCACCATGTAGGTGATCCCTGCTCCACCAACACTACTGTCAGAGCTCCTACTCCTTCATGAAACTTTTGGTAGATTAGGGTTTATTTTAACTTTTCGTGGGTTACTACAGCAACATAATTTGTGCACACGTTCAGCAAATGGTCTACTCTCTTGACAGTCTGCTTCCTTCTGGCCTGATCCAGTTCATGTGAGATCGTTCAAGTTTACCAGGAGCCTTAAGCTTCAAGACCTGGCCACATTTGTGAAAAGAAATAACAAATAATTTAGAATTACATCGACACATTGTAAAATTCAGTACTAAAGTTTAACTGGTTGAAATGGAGAGAGCCTGGCTAGTTTCTTTTTTTAACTGAAATAAATTCAGTTATACTCTTTACACTTTAATAGAATCAGAATGATTTAGCACTAGAATGGCCGTGACGGTCATTTTGACCCTTTTCACATTTATATGTCATATAACTTTGTTGAATTTAAAATGACAGTGCTGCTGGTCCCTGACTTTTCTTAAAAATGTCTGAGTTTTCTTTTGAAATGTTATTCATACAAATTGCACTAAAAGCAAACAAAATGTGATCATTTCTACCTATTTCGGCCACAGGCGGTCATAATGACCGCACAGGCTTTGCCGCGGTTAAATTGATACATTTTCACGTGGTGGCAAATGCATCTTGGTTGCTTGGCAACTATCAATCCCTCTGTCAAAAGTCAAACTTTGAGAGCAGCCGCAAGCTCCATTTACGGAGACAATATTTGTCCCTGAAAGCAACACAGCAGCGGAGCAGAGCTCACCTGCATCAGCTGGGAAAGGATCTGGGTGATCCATCTGTGATGAAAGTAGGCGTGTTCTCTTCCTGCTTGGTATATCTTCAAGTGTTTTTTCATTTAAAAAAATAAATCCTAAAACTATAAATGCATTTTCACACTCTCTATATTGAGTATTTATGTCATTAGAGACAACAGAATTGGAAATCTGGTGGTCAAATTACCATTCACAGCCTTTCTAGTAGGTATGAAAATTCTGGCCCCTCTTGTGTTTAACAGCATTGATTGTGATGTGATTTATTTTCATTTATTTGCATTATTTTTTCTGAAATAGTTTTCTAGACACCCTCCATCCCCCAGTTATTTGTAGTACTTGTCAAAATTGCTTCATAAAGCAGACAGCTGCTTTAGGACCAATAAAAGCTATACATGTTGAAAACTGCATGAAAGTCACGGCCTGTCGTCACTTTTTACATGTTGCACATTCCCAAATAAATTTATTACACTGAGAAGCACACGTAATCTTTGCCAGTGAGCCTCTGAACCAGATCATCTGAAAATTCATCCATCCACTCAACAATGAAAGGACAGTGTCTCTTCTTCCAGCATTTTGTGTTTACAATGACAAATATTTGCAAACCAGTGACCTTTGACCTCAACCTTCATTCTCTAACCTCAGCTATCACTCATCATTTTTCTCTGAAGAACATCTAAATAGATTCTCTCGTCTTTCATAATTGATGACCTCACCTGTTCCTGTGTGTGGAAAACACTTCAGTCTTGTTGCGTGTTTGCGTGCAACGTGCACATGGTGCAGGTGACATCATTCAAATGCCAGAGGTCAGCCGAGCAACTTAGCCTTGTTTTCTAATGAATAAGACATGCGTATGAGCCATCAACCAAACTGACATTGCAGTTTGCCGTGTAAACCATCAAATGGAGACAATTTGCATGTGGGCGTGAATGTTTAAAAATGCATAGAAATTAAAAATGCAACACACTAATAATCAGAGACGATGAGTGTCCTTGAATACAAGGACACGGCTAATAAGAAAGTGAAATAATAATCGACTTATTCTAGCAATTTAGAAACTGTCATCAAACTGTTCCACTTAAGACTATTAAATTATTAATAGCATTGAAGGTCCAATGGAAATTCAGCTTCTAAAGACCTTTTGTAAAAAGATTTTAAAATATCTGAAACTAACAGTGGCAGTAACAGTTTAAAGTATATTATTTTAAAAATCTTTATTCTGTGATTTATTAGAACATATAATGAAATACTGACCTGAGAACAAATCTGGCTAACCCTGATGTAAAAGTTTTAGATCTGACCTGCAGGAAAAGCCTTGAAAACCTTGAAAACCTCATTTTACACATAAAACTATTCCCACATGGAAAACTGAGGAAACATTTGAGTTTGATACAGTGACACACAGACACATCTTGATGTTATTTACTTTGAGTGTAAATATCACAATGTGAAATTAACTTTTGAGAAGCAATACTGGAGATTTTCTGTTCTCCATCGTCTCCTTCTCACATTCATCATGGGGTGGGAAATGTTTGTATACTGATTAAAGTTTTTTTTTGCTTACTGAAGTTGTGTGAGATGCCTTCAGCACAGCCACCTCAAGGCTTCATCATAAACTGTATGACAAGTAGTGGACGGAGTCAGAGGTGACCATAATTGGACGAGGGGACGGAGTTTAGAGGAACAGCATTGCTACCAGTAGCTGGGTTTCTGTTAAAATATATCTCAAATTTTAACTTAATTTTTAAATATTTGGCAGAAGAAAAAGCTTCCATCCACTACTGTTATGCAAATATCAGAAGCAGGTTCATCGAGATAAGCAGTGGGTGGTGCAACATTTTCCAGTCAGATATCATTTACCACAGCAGAAGCAGACAGAGCAACGTGATGATGTAATCAAAAGGCGCAAGTAAACAAATGAAAATGCAACAACAAGTCAAGTAAGTCAAGAAATGCTGAAGTTTCCTTATCGGTCCACACACATGTTGTGTTTTCGTATGCTGCTGCTGCCATTGCTCCTCCAGTGCAGAAGATTACTGTCGCCGGAATGATGTTTAAGTCACGTGTTTTCTAAATCTCATCCTTTCCATCCTGTTGATTCGCCAGCTTTTCCACGTCTCGCAAGCATAAAAACTTTTTTGTGATATTTCAGGATTTTCTCGAATTTTCTGTTTCCATTCAGGCGTTTTTCTGTGCAAATCGAAAAACAGGCTGATGGAAACCCAGCTAATGATTGCATGAGAAAGCTAGAGGCTGTTGTCACTTAAAGCAGCCACATCTCAAAATCAGCATAAATGTAAGCCTCAATATAATTCAAACAAGTGTGTTACATATAAAAACTCAGTCCTTAGAAACAGAAGAAATAGCTGTAAACGCAGGCCAGAACCATGTTTTGAACCAGGCTGTAAACATGTTTGTTTCTGCTGTAAAGTTCTTTTTTTCTTTTTAATTTTGTAGACCAATGAGTGGTCACATAAATGAAAGAAAATGTGCCTCTCCAAGCTACTACATCAGGCGTTTTCAGATTAAACCGTTCTAGAAACTGCTTGAGAGGAACTATCCACTGGCGAGTTCCTGGGGAACTCAACACCTCTGAGGCCTTTTTTCTGTTGGCATTCGCACCACAAATAGAAACACCCTACTTAAGCTACGTTAAATGGCAGGTAGTTAGTAACTTTACAGCAACTACAAATGAAGGGTACCGTCACTGCAGTACTGATACGTGGCGATGATGTAACATGAATTTCGTGCTGAATGCCATTAAATCTCAGAGAAGCGATGGCAAAGCAGCGACGATCTGTTCGTGTTCTCTGTCGTCTTCGTAATACAGCCGTCAGGTTTTTAAAGGCTCCAGAGTTCGACTAATCCTCGTACACTTTTGTCACCATAGTTCCTCATGTTCTGCAAAAGAACCTAATCTGGAGTTGAAATAGTTCCTGAAAATGTAGTTCTAAGAACTAAAATAGTTCACGATTCCTGCGGTGCGAATGCAATAAAACAGGAGGTTCTTAGAATTAAGTTCCTGGAACTATGGAACGCCTATTATAGCCCAGACATCTAGGAATTTTAAGGAATAATTCCAAACTTTGAGAATTATATGAATTATGCATGTATTGATATAGAGAAGCTTAACAAACACAATGTATGCAGTGATTGTGGCATTTTCTCACAGGTTTAAAACTCAGCACAGTTATATTACTACCATGATTAAAGAAATAAAATGGTACTTTTGGTTGTGCTGTTCCTGAAATTACAAGTAGTGCTTATTCAGGTACTATTTTTATCATCAGTGTACATGACAGAAAATGTGACACCCTTGCACTGAAATATTACAATTAACATAGGTGTAATTTATATATTATGTGTGTCGGCATTCTGTACTTGTAGTTTAGAAACATCTAGAAAAAAAAAAAGCCCTTTGGAATTTGGCCTGGTGCTTTAGTGTGATGACACTGACAACTGTAAATACCAGAATTCCATCGTTTGTGGGTCTTTTTAAAGGGTTCTCACGTAATTGACCTCTTTCTCCTTGTCCAACATCTTTGCATCTCTTCATGCTGTAAGTATGTGCTAGGCCAGAGACATGTACAGTATAAAATCCTTGTGCTGCCCCATTAACACGGTGACGAATGGGAGTTGTCATTTTAGCTGTGTTGTCTCACCCCCATAAACAACAACTAGATTAGGGTGCAACAGTTATACCAGTCCTACTGTGATTTACATATTTAAAGCCTGTTGTAGGTAACTGCAATTTACACCAGTCTCAGCAGAAAAATAGACACACGTAGGCATACATTCATTCATTCATTCATCATAGATTCACATTCCTCAACTCTCTCTCCAGTTAATGTGCTCAAACACACACACACACACACACACACACACACACACACACACACACACTCTAATCAGTAATCCCCTCCTCGAGCAGTCTCTACTTATAGCTGTCTACATCCTGGACACAGAGATTACAGCAGGTCCAATTGTCCTCTCTGCGTAATGTCCTTGCACTTGACAACTTCACCTTGAATGAACCTCATGTAGACAAAAGTAAGGTCAGTTATAGAGAAATTTTGACAGTCACACAATTGTACAGATTGTATTATCCCACAAAAGTCCATTCAAGAGTCAAACGAGAAAATCTAAGACATTCAGTAAACGTTGTACACTTGTATAAACTGGAGGAACTACAATGCTACACCATCAGAGAATAGAACAATAACATCAAAACAAGTTGTTCAAGAGCCAAAAAACTTTCAATTCATCTGAGGCTAACTGTTATTGCTATAGTTAATTGGAACGATTATTTTTTCTAAAAACACTGTCTAAGAATGTTTATCTCACTGAATAATATAAAATAAATAATGAATGAAAAATGCCCTAACAGGTTCAGAAAAACAAGAGTGTCAGTGAACTTTTAGTCAAGCACAGTCTAAAAATGACAAAGAGGCTTCAGAAGAGGTCTAATCACTCATGATTTCAAACACTTACCTCTAACATGGGAGCTATTTTTTCAATTTCTTCTCTTACCTACCATTTTGGGAAACCAGGGGAAACAAGATGATTAAATGTTCTTAATTTTTAATTGAGAAAAAAAGGTGTTCTTGAAGGGTTTTGTTTTAGGCAAAAATAAAAAAGGCCAATCGCAGCTATTTGACCAGCTCACCTTGTCAGGGATGAGTAAACAGTGGATCTACTGAGATGTTTCATGCAAGACAAAAGAAAGGTGCCTCTGCTCTGTCACCAACATATCCAACAGGTCAGATGAATGAGCACTCCAGCTTTCAATAATATACCCCCCTAATGTTTAATAACTTAAATTGAAAATGATTCCTCAAATATTTCAGATTACTTGGTTATTTCAGGCGAAGGTCCTACAACCCTTAACATCTACTTCATTTGTATTTTAATTGGCTTTTCAAATTAAGGTGTTTGAGTGAGACTGGTTTTCACCTTTTCAAATTAATGGACAAATTAACAAACCCCTACCACACAAAATCTTAATTAAAATGAAGTCTAATGAGGTCTACCTGGCAATGTAGTGGACATTATTTTTTAAATCCAGTAAGATGTGGATCATTGTTTAAGTACATCTACTTACTTTCCTCTGTCCTTTCTTGCTGTATATTTGAAAATCTGACTCATTTTTTTGACATTTCCAAGTGTGAACAAAGTAAGAACATAAATCTTTGGGCTTCAGATATTGTTAAGAGATTAGGAAACTCTGTTCATGTTCATCATGTAAACTAAAAGTATCAATTTAAAAATGCCTTTGTGCAACAAAGTTTGAAGTTATGCAGCTCTGGCTTCTGTGCTGATTAATCCCTTTAAAACGGTTTGGCGGCCATCATTATGCACAAATATCAAATTCCAGAAAACAGAAATCCTTAAATCACTTGCATACAGTTAAATCTCTTATTTTGTCTTCTTTAAGGTCCGACATGTTCATGTTTTGTGACTGGGAATCTCCTACACCTGAATTTCTCTTTGGGAGAGCCAGTTGGTCTCATCTACACTACAACACGGCAGCTACAGAAGCAGATTTAAATGAAAGCGACTGACTCCAGACCTTAAAACACACACTGATGATGTTTTATATATACACCATCGAGCTACTGTCATGCTGAATAGAACGTGTACCTTCTCTCAATCCCTGGTGACATGATTTGCTTAAATTTGTTGGTGACAGCTACATGAGACTGTTATTAAAACTGGTGTTTTGTAATTTTAGAGACAAGGCCACTTAGCCTGCAGCAAGGCAGTTTTCTGAGGGTACAATGCCACGTGCACAGGCATCAAGGCCATAAATTAAAAACCATTATTGAGATTATCATTGTATAAGACTTTTGTTATCGTCTTCAGGTTGCAGTCTGATAAGGTATCACATTTACTGGTATATGTGTTTAACACGGACACACATACAATATATGTAGTTTACATATTTCGTCAAATGTTATGGAGATAGAGAAGTCATATCATTAGTTATCATTATCAATAACATGAATGACGATTCGCCTTTTTCACACGAGTCGCCATTGTAATTCCAAAACGAAGCTTGGTTGGGCAAAACTGAAGTTGTAATTCTTGACAGTTAACACTGTAGAAACACATCGGGCCCTAGTTTCGTGGACCGGGTGCAGTCTAGGCGCAGGTGCGCCGTGCCAACGGGGTGTGTCCAGGTGCATTTTGCAAGTTTCGTG
>JAQFJB010206379.1:0-11725 GCA_029874875.1 Naso minor
AAGTCCTGTTTCCATAGTAAAATTGTTCAGGGATTCATTCTGGTGTGACTTCCCTCCCAGAAGTCACCTCTGCGACCACAGCCTGGCCCTGCGCATCTCCTGAATTCTGCTTGCCCAGCGCGGTAAAGGGTAAGTGGGGCATTGGGGCTGATAATGCAAGTATGCAGGCAGGCAGCAGTGTTGACTGACTGGGTGACTGGATGACTGAGCGAGCTTTTTAATCCAAGCCTTTATCATGTCACCACATGAGAGGATTAAAAGGGCTAGCTCTGTGTTGTAGGTGGGCCTAGATGTAAGCGTTCGGGGTCAGTGGTGAGCTCCATCTCCATCTTCCTGGAAGTCGGAGGTGAGATTGATGACTCCTTTTGGGAAGAGCGGGAAAACTTGCAGATTATTCTGCAGCTTGCAGGAGAAGATGCGAGCGTGGCCACAGCGAACCTTGTTTTAATCTGACATTGCATCAGTATGATCGCTTGCAGCACTCGCCTGATTGGCCACATTTGATGATCGACCTGATCTTTTGAAATTTGGCGATGACTTCATTTCCCAACACTTTTAAGAAAGCGTGCGCTGATATTTTTGAATGACTCCAGGGAACAGTGTGTTAGTAGTGAGGTCATCCTTCTCTGATGTAATGTTATGTCACTCACTAAGCTGGTGTTCCTGGTAGTGCGCGCTCGTAATCTGGCTTACAGTGACCTGCGGCTTTCCTACTTGGGAAGAGTATTGTGTTGGAAGAAGAGGTTACGTATGCGCGAAGATGCTCTGCTTTCACCCTATTCAAACCTCACTCAAGGTGATGGAGCGTCTTCAGATGCCCGTGACTGTCCCGGGCAACAGAGAAGAACATGTTGCTTTCCTTCCATTATATACGCGCTGATTTATGAGTCACTTCTGAGACATAGTTCATCTGTATGTGTGTGAGTGCTAACAGTGGTAATCACATGCAATTCTGCAGGGGACCATTCTCTTTAGTGGTGTCATGATGTCATCACAGCCTCGTCTTAAATCATGTTTCATTTGGGAAAAATTACTTCACTTGTGTGCAGAAATCATCGGAAAGAAAACTATTTCGCCTCGGATTACACGATACACAACCGCGTGCAGCTTTGGCTGTTTGCAGTAGCAGTTAACAGCGTGATTGGCTGCATTAACTCACGTCAGAAAAAAAACCATTTCAGCCAAAAAAGATGTAATAAGGTCATGTATGTGAGATTGTCATATGTCACAGCTTCTGAGATTAATTTCCCCTGTCCAAACGACAACACAAATGTCTTTTTGAAATGGATTATTTTTAGAGAAAGGTCTTTTAGAGGTGTAAATAGCATCTGGACGGAAGGCCAGTAGACACACAGCTTAAAAACAACACACATCTGGAGTCTCAGGAAGCATACAAGGATTTGTCAGCCGCTGCGCCGTCTTCGCTGGCAACATAAAAAGCACCAAATGTGATTTCATTCGGCGCGTACAGCCAGCCTGAGACACTTTACCACATTAGACAGGGAGTGCCCTCTCAGACATCCCTTTGCTGTGTGTTGATGGGTGGAATGTGGAACCATGGTGTGAAGTCTGAGAAATGCCCCGAGGAAGAGAAAGGGACACAAAGCGGGCCTTGGATTCAAATCCTGTCATTCCCTAGTCTCCCACCCTTTTTTCCATGGATGTTGAGCTCAAAATAAACCATAAAATGCCCCAATTCTGTCCAAACTCGGACTCCTAAACCTGTGGAGGTCACAGAGGGTTTTCAGGAAACATTGCTTCTATCTTCTTTGTTCTTGGGCAAACTTTCCTCGCCTTTTTGTAGACAGATCTTTGTTCACAGCAGGTATTAGACACATTATAGAATTTTTATCCTGTCTATGCTACATAGACAGCTTGAAGAGGGCTGTTCTCTTAACATGGTGTTCAGATCTGAGGGGCAGCTTACACAGCGCAGGCTTTTGCATCAAATGGTCAACTTTTGTAGCGGTTCGGCCTTACTTACCAAGCTAATGCTAATGCTAATGCAAGTCAGTGCATTCCCGCAGTAGCCACTACCAAAGTCTGTTTTAACACTCCACAGTGCACCCAAAGCAAGTCAAAGATGACGACAGTCTATTGAGACACATTGGAGAGTTCAAAGCATAATTTTAGAAGTCAAACAACGGCTGAATTTCTCTAGTTTGTGGCTGCATAGAACTTGGCAGCAACAGGAAGTGAACAACTTGGGCAGCTCCTATGGTATGTCATTGCGAAGTTATACCATCAACTACCGGCCTGGCACACATACTACAGCACTTTCAGTTCATGTAAATGCAGATTTAAAAAAAAAAAAAACACAAAGGGAAAACTTTTCCATTTTTCGTCGGGCTGCTCTCGTGGAGTTGAAACCCCTGCCGTCCCCGTATTAGATTAATAGTGTTGTACCGACAAGAGCTTTCATTGGTTATTGAGTCATCGTGGCGGACAGTAACTAAGTTTGACCATCGGCAGAGGTCAGTTGCAGGGTCACTGGGGAAGCAGGGAGGATGATGGACACATCCTGGCCCAGGGGCAGATGCAGGTTTGCCTTCATACGCAGGTCGTAGAGTCGTTGGCTTGGTCAGAGGGGAATGTCAGAGAAAGGTCTGGAAAAGTCTTCCAGCCAGGCCTCCATCATGTAATCCATGATATTGCATGAAAGGTTAGTTGGGAGTGGATGGAGCTTTTATGGGTTTGTTTGAGTACATACCTCAGATGTTAATGATTAATCAGTGGTATATATTCCCCTGCATCAGTATACCTGCCCGTTGTCCTACCACAAACATTATGTCTGTGGCTTACGATGGATTTTTAAAAAATTGCAGAACATTTGCATTCCAGTGACATACATTAAGTGCTGTAGTATTATACACTGTGAAGGTAGCATAATGTGTCAGGACAATTTAACACCCACGAGGCAGGATGTGCATTCATAGCTATTAACACTATTGCGTGCCCCTTATGCTTTGTTTTGTAGTGGCGCTTCTCATTGGAATAACAGAGTATGAGTGTGAAAAAGCACCGTTTGCTCTTTTTAGTGCAATAAATAACTTATTTCTCTAATCAGTGGCTCTCATCTCTCTGACCGGAGCATGAACGCACAATTTTTTTTTTTTTTTCAATCAAGGTTTAATCTAACAAAGATGAATCCTCCAGTCTGGGATTCATAAAACTGTCACCAAACTTCACTTAAAAAAAAAAATAGGAGCCCAGAGCTGAAAGACAGCGGTAGGCCACCGTATTTACTCTAGTTAAAGGGAAAATAGATATTTACAATTTTTTTTTAACATTATCCAAACAAATTCATTTGAATTTTGATTTAAATAGATTTTTTTGCCCAGCTCTACTCTATAGTCAGGATGATGATGTATTGCCCTGTCAATATTTAATCCAACACCTAGTATTTGATTGGCTGATCACCTCAGTGAATTACAACCCTTGCAACTGGTCTGTGAGTCGCATAAAAACGGAAGCACTGTAAAACTTATGCAACTCTAAACGATTTATCGGTTATAGGTAATAACACGAGGTAATGGCTGAGCCTGGACTGACTTGAAAGTCATGATGCAGGTCGAGGTCCGGACTAATAAATCTTTAGGAACTCCTGCTGCCTATGAATTCTAATTGTGGCAGTGTGTAAAGGTTTTTATAATCGGTGGGAGGACGGTTTGTCCCATAAACTTAAAGCGATGGAGAGCTGTGTGTCTCGAAATAACGACGTTCAAGGAAGTCAGTTGTGCTGTTGTGTAATTCGGCATATTTTAGCTGCCTCTGCCACTCATGGACCAGAGAGTATATTTGGCCAGCTTTGCCCTCGGTGCACTTAGCCGAAGTTTATTGCTGCTTTTAATGACCTATGAGTGAAAGCGTGATTTATCTGCTCTTTCTCTGATGCTCTCCCTCTCCTTACTCAAGTTTCCATTTCAGAACTCTGTTGGTCCTGTTTGCTGCATGTCACAATACCTAAAAATACTTTGTGTTACTCCGTTTCTGAGCCCCTTGTAATCTTCCCATCCTACCGTCCCGTTGTGTGCATGTACGATGCTTTCTCTGTCTGCCCTCTCGCTGCGTAAATCTTAGCAACACGCAGCAAAGGCATGTGTGAGATCACACCTCCTTAACCATCTTCATCCGTGCCACAGAGGCTGACTCACTGTCAGGACTTTACACCAGTTTGAGTTTCTCTCACCCCCGGGTTGCCAGATAGAGATGTCTTCCTCACTATCCAGACGGGGTGTTCTAGCAGCTAGTTTGCTAAGGAGCTGCATTACTGGATAGGACAAAAACATGAATCACAGTTTTCTTCCACGGATCACATTTTTGTCTTGATCTGCAAAGTCTTTAGATTAATAGTTTTAAAAAACAAATATTTATTGTAACCACATCTGTCTGCTTCAGAACACCTTTACACCTCTTTGACATAATGCTTTTTTTCAGCCCCTTAGCCTAACCTTAGCTATTATAACTAAATACAAAAACCTAACTCTCACCCTAACCTAGAGCGTATCTTAACTTTACTCTTTAAAGCTGAGGTAGGCAATGTCTGAAAAATCATGTTAGCTGTAGCACGAGAATCCTATGGAAGCAACTCTGCTCACCCTCCCCTCCCTGTGTTTGTCTCCGGCTCACGTTTTATTTCATTTGTTGCCACTCTCTCTTTTAAGTCCAGTTTACATTAAAGATTCACAATGAGACGAAACAGTTGCAGGGGAAAGTTGCAGCGGAGTAAACCGGACCATCTCAGCTCAGCTCAACACGTCTGGCGGCGTCACCAGCAACTCAGCTTGTCGAGTTGTCAGAGGCCAGTTTTAGAACATAAGGCACGTCACTTGTTTCGAGAGCCAATGAGCTCACAGCGACATCACCTGTTGCTTAGAAGAGCAGTATAGAGCAAGTTAATAAGAACACTCTCTGAAATGTCCGTGGTTGGCTGAAAGTCCTGTCGTGGTCTGAGCCAATACAGAGCCAAGGAGAGCTGCAGAAGTCTAGAGTTCCTTCAGACCACCTGAATTACAACATGCTGTAAGGTTATTATGGAATTTTTGCCTGATGACACGAAAAATAAACTGCCTACCCCTGCTTTAAAGGTTAAAGGTACTTTATTGGTCACATATACCACGTACAGTGAAATGTACACAGTAACCCATCCCCGAGGAGCAGTGGGCAGCACCCAGGGACCAACTCCAGATTCTGAGCCAGTAGCTTGGTCAAGGGCACTGACTGGAGATACACCTAACATGCAGGTTTTGACGGTGGGAGGACCTGGAGCACCCAGAGAAAACTCATGCAAAGATGGGGAGAACATGCAAACTCCACACAGAAAGTCGAACCCAGGACCTTCTTGCTATGAGGCCACAGTGTTAACCACTGATCCATCATGCTGCCCAAGCTGCAAGAAACAGTGTCTGCTTGATTTAAATCAGATTCAGAAGAATTAGATTATTTTTCTCTAACAGAATCTGTCCTCAGAATCCTTTCAAAAAATCAAGTGCTTGTGTTTCCTCTATACAAAGTTAAAAGCCATTTAATGGTTTCATCGAGTATCACTTTGCAAATGAATCACGCAATCCTGAGTAATGAGTGGTGAGACTCAAGATGACTTTATGAGATTTTATTTTTGTTTCCTTTGTTGTTTCTCTTGGACTGATTTTATTGGCCGTAGTTTGTTCTCTCGTTTCATACTTGGGTTACACACGAGACGGTTCAGCAGCTTCAGACACAGACGTTATATTACAAACTCTGAGACTCATTCTAATCTGTTCATGTCATGATGACACAAAGTGTGCTGTCTAGTCATTTGCACAAGAAGACTCTGGACATTGTGGGTGAGACTCACACCGACCTTGAAAAAAAACTTATTGCCAAGACCAACTAGGTTGTCATCATTACACATCGAGCAAAAAATAGTGAAATAGTTCCAGCAATTTGTAGAGCCAAATCTCTTGAGTGCAGGATTCATATTACCTGAAAACTGGCTGAGACACGCAGCCAGTTACTGATGGGAAGAGGTCTCTGCTTTCACCTGCACTTTTTCCTGACTGACTGCCTTTCTCTGCCACTTGAGGGCAGCAGAAACAAGCTGTAAACACAACACTGACAATCATCCTTTCAACACAGGGTTCACACCTAAGGATTTTACATGCTGATAGTTTTTGGAGATTGTTGATTGATTGCTATGGTTGCTTTGTAGACAAGTTAGCTCTCAACCCAGTAAAATTATGCATGCGTCTATGTGTATGGTGGGCAAAATAATGTATTTCAGTATTTGTAACCTTGTTCTCCTTTCTTCCACCTAATATGAGCTAGCAGCTATACATTTATATTTTTATTGCAATTATATTTATTTACCTATAACTCTTTATACAAAAACTGTCATTTCTGCCTACAGTGACAATCCATTCTCTCATTTGTATTATTTTCTTTTTTCTTCCGTCTTTTTTCACTGCAAATCAGCGACAAACAACTTGAACCATGTCCTCAAACCTTCTGTCACTAATTAGTCTTGTAGTCAGTGCGAAACTGAAATTAGTTTGCTAGTAAGTTTGTCAAATCGTCTTAAAAGCATCATTTCAGTGTAGTGTTTACATCTTGTTCCCGCTGCCGTTAGCGGGCAAACGAATCCGTCAGTGCAGGTGTAACTATGTAAGAAAGTGCTATTCTAAAGTAGTATTTTTCAAAGCTGTCCTAATTGTGATTTTCTTGTAAAAATCTTGGATTTGTAAACTCAGTGACAAACTGTTTGCTGGCATTAACCTTAATGACCTTACTGACGTGTACAAGCTCAGAACCCTGAGTAAGGCCCGCTCAATCCTCACTGACCAGAGCCACCCCGTGGTTGATGAGTTTGTGATGCTCCCGTCACGCCGCAGGTACATCCTGCCAAGATGCAGGACAAATAGATTCAAATATTCTTTTGTCCCTGCTGCCATAGGTCTTTTAAACAAGTGACTGATCAATCTGTTCGTTCTATTTATCGTTGTCTTCTGTGCTGTATGTTGTTGCTACTTTGTGATTGTTGTTGATTGTTTGCCCCATGGGGACAATAAAGACTCCTTGAACCTTGAACCTAAATATCCATCAGTTAACAGAGACCAACACACACGCACACACACACTCACACTCTCACAGACACACACCTACAGAGAGAGAGAGAGCTCGATATTTGAGGAGAAAGGGACAGCCAAGCAGAGGAGCTTGTTGACCGGCGTGGAGAAATGTGCTTCTGGTGTGAACCGCGAGGTACCTGCTTGGAGATAAGAGCTTCGTGGTGATTCCACCCTCGGTGTGTCCCCCAGTAGAGTTGACCAGCATGACGATGGCAAATTACCCGAGTTGTCAAAGTGAAACACAAAAAGCATGTACTTCAGAATAATTTATATGCTAGTAGAGAATTCGAAAACTTTATGAAGGAAACAGAATTTTGTTAGCTCACCTGTCTGCAGTTGTTCATTTAACAGTTCCCTCTTGTTCCATTTTTTAAAGGAATGGTTTGAAAATGCTCTCATTTAAAAGGATCCGCGGTCAACAAATGCTGAAAATGACTGATGTTTTGCTCCATGAACACGTTTTTGATGATCACGAGTGGCAAGTTAGCTAAGTTACTGCACGTTGTATTTCCTGCGACTACCTCACTTCAAAATAAAATTCAACTTGCATTTAGGCAGTTCTGTGCTTTTAATGGTAGCTGCAGCTGTAGGAAATATGAACATATTTGCACAAGTAGTAACTTAATACTGCATACCAAAGATAGTGAGTCTTTTTATCATGTAGAAAGCCAGTGTACTGGGGGTGGCGTCACAACTTCTTAGTTGGTGGAAAATTTTGTTTTTGTTGTTTTCAGCACTAGAAAGCTTAAAAGTAAGGGATATTTAAGCAGTAGGGCACAACACACTGTGCTTTGTTGTGACTGTATCTTCACTTGGAAGCATTGTTTGGCCAAGGCAAAGCAAAGGTAAAGATAATAAAATAGAATTTTGAAAATGTTAAGATAAAGAGACAGAAGACAGAGATATAAGCAGTGAAGATGGAGAAACTGAAAATGCATGAGCTGTCTAATGATGAGTCTCTATGAGTTGATTCAGCTCAATGGTTTTGTAGGTCACCAAGCCACTTGGAGCTACAGCATGGAGGCTGCAGTCTGCACCGCCATCTCATTGACTGACAGCTCTGCCACTCCTGGTTAAATGATACTGCCGGGGGAGGAGGTGGAGGAGGCAGATGGGGGGGAGAAGAAGGGAGGCGTAGTCCTTGTCCTCACAGGGATTAGTGGAAGCTCTTTGGTCCATTTGCATGTGAATGAATCCTGGAGCTGCTTTTAGCCACCGACGTCCCCCCTTCCTCCCACTCTGCCTCTCTCTCTTTTTGTCTCTCACCCTTTCTTCACTTCTCCTGACATCAGGGAGAACTGGGGAGAGGGAGGCAGTCAGACAGGGAAATACAGCGCAAGAGAGTGCAGGGCCATCACTGTTGCAGCGGACAAACTTTGCAGTAGGAGAAGTTCAGAAAAAGACAGTTTGTCCATCTCAGTCTTTTCAGAGAGCCCCCTGTTGTCAACCGGGGAGTCGCACTACGTGCTTTTGTGAATGAGAGAAGGTAGGAATGTTTTCGTACTTCTGATCCCCCATGGTTATTGGTGGGATATGCTCAGCTTCTTGGCTAACAATGAAAGCTGACAGGACTGGTCCACTTTGGCAGTCAGGATGGGGGTGTACGTTGGGGGGCTGGAGTGGAGTCTCCGTAGTTTGTAAGAAACCAACCTCAGTTAGCTTCTTGCAAACTGTTGAATCAAACAGTTCCTTAAAGACTGTGCTGTTGATTGAAACTGAAGTGCACTATTAACACGAAGAAAATGCTGCAATTTTTGGATAATTTTTTCAATTACATGCTTCACTCACTTAATCACACACACCACTTTTTGTAACACAAAACATGTAACGAGGCTGCAAACGACCCTTATTTTCATTTGTGATTAATTCATTTTTGATTAACCAAGTACTCATGGTCGATAAAAATTCAGGAAATTGTGAAAACACATTTTTCTTGAGTAGAAGGTGATGTCATCGCATGTCTTGTTTTGTCCAGCAAACACTCATAAACCCAAAGAATTCACGTCACTATCATGTAAGATAAGGAAGAAGCATATCATCATCATCAGATTTATCTGGATAATTAATTGTAAGAACAGTTGCAGAGTAATTTTTTGTTAATCATCTATTTCACCAACCAGATAATTGTTGCATTACTAAAACATTCATTTTTACAAGTAAAATTTTCTGTTACCACCATTTCCTACCAGAGTAGTTCACATCTCTCATATTACACAAATTCTTGTATGAGACTTAGCTTTGATTATCTCTGATAAAATTATAAATCTGGTTTATTTAAACTCTGATCTTATCTTGAGTTGCTCTGTTGCCCAGCCATGATGACACTACACTACAATACTCTCACTAAAATAATGTTGGGGTTAAGGTAACAGTTACCTATTCAAAAGAGAAAATGTAGGTGAACAATAAAATATTGCTAAACTGTAATTAACATTCATCACAGTTTACTGATATACTTCCTGCTTCAACTATGCACTACTTTGCTTACTGGATCAAGGACTGATTTTGGTTTTTTTTGTTTTTTTAATCTGATCATCTGAATGTTTGTGCTTGATGCCTTGGCAGACTTCATCCAAATGTCAATTTGTTTCCAGATCTCAGCAGTTAATCTGGAGAGTACAGTGTCATAACAACTAAAAGACAGCATGATGAACAAATTGGAATAATCTTAAGCTACTTAAAAAAATAGAAGTAATTCATCCTTTGCGAAACCTACTTGGAGAAGTTCCTTAGAGATTCAAAATTTAAGAAAGCAGCAGAAAAACATAAAACATAAGTTACAAAAAACTGATACAAACTATTATAAAACAGACCAAATATGAAAATATTAATTATGTGTCAGGGCAAAACAAATACTTATCAAGTTGATTCAACAAGTGCATGTAGTAATGAGATCAAATTAATTCTCTGGTTATCATCTTTGATTGGGTCAGACTAGTTGCACCATGGGAAATGCTTCTGTTTATTTCTGTGACTTGCATGTTGTCATCACTGCAAAAGTCTGAAAATGAATACCTAGTAGACAGCAATTCTGTTACTCTTTGTGTTTTACAACATCAATAAGTACCAGCCATTTTTTAATAGTTATCAGAAATTTATTGTTTGCAAACCCTATTGTTGATTTTTTTTCCCTCTTCATTAATTCGAGAATAGAGAACTATAAAAAGTAAAGTCAAATGCACATTTAGTACAGTGATTGATGTGTTGTGCAATTCCTAAAATGGAAAATGGTCAAAAACTTTTTTAACAGAAGTCTGTCTGAGGCAAACCCCGGTGCTTTTATAGGCCAAAATAGCATACGCTCAGGGATGATACTGACTGCAGTGGTGCAACAAAGCTTTAGCTTGGTGATACACTTGAGTTCAGATGAAGCAGGGGATGTTAATGGGCCATTAACAGATACAGACTCAAAAACTTGGAAAGCTCTGCCTGCTGAGCTGCAGTGATTTAAAAGGCCCCCAGCAGTACTGTAAAATTAAAAAAGCTCAACTCTATGCAAATATCATCTGATGCAGCAGAACAACAAAGAACCAATCGTGTTTTTTTGACTGCCATAGATCTGCACCCTTTTTTTTATTCATCACCTTGAAATTCCTTGAATGCTGTTGTAACAAATGGCTTATTGAAACTATCCCCTCTCACCCCACCTCTTGGGAGGTGTTGTGTCTTCCTCAACCTCGAATCCTCTACCAGAGGCCTGGGAATTCGAGGGTTTTGTGCAGTATCTTAGCTGTTCCTAGGATTGTGCTCCTCTGGGCAGAGACCTCCGATGTTGTACTTGGAATCTGCTGGAGTCACTCTCCCAGTTTGTGGGTCACAGCCCCATGTGCTCTAATCACCGCTGTAACTGGACAGTTAACATATGCCTCCTGTGATTAAGTGGATAGAGTTGGAGAAGGCCGAACCATCTCTGGGTCCTTCTCATTGAAGAAGCTCCAGGGAAACCAGCTGGTGACATCATGCCCAATAGATCACAGTAGATGCATCACAGACAGAACTGACACTACTTTGTGAGGCATGATGCATGACAGGAGAGCTTTGAGCACTTCCAGCCTGTCTGGGGATAACCTCGCCCTTACGTTTGCAGGTGCAACCAAAGATAAATTATTGAAGGAATTTATGGGGAACTCAGCAGTGACGGATACTTCACGAGTTTAACTGTGTGAAGCACTGTGTTCTCTCTGGAGATGCCATCACAACCCCATCATCCAGATAAAACAACACCTTGATGCCCATTCTGCATCATAACTCCAAGGCGGTTTGGAAAGTGTGCATGGAACCACAGAATAACCAAAGTGGAAAAAAACGGTTGTACTAAAACCTGGGCCCCTTTAAAGGAGAAACACAGGAAATTCTTCTGTATAGGGGCAATGGGCATATGAATTAAGTGTCTTCAGGTTAATATGAAAACAAATCCCTGGGATACACACACTCTGGTACCTGCTTAATTGTGAGCACATGAAACAGCCTTAGAAATTGGTCAGTTCTGCCTGTTTCCCAAGTAATAACCTCTGTGTTCTCACTTGCTCACTTCATGATCTCGGTCAAGGCCATAGCAGTGGGAAAAGGTGGTCACACAATCAGCTGCTCTGCTCTGAGGGTGAGAAAAAATCTTCCAA
>JAQFJB010206579.1:0-11724 GCA_029874875.1 Naso minor
CACTCACACACACACACACACACACACACACTCACACACTCACACACACACACACACACACTCACACACACACTCACACTCACACACACACTCACACTCACACACACACTCACACACTCACACACACTCACACTCACACACACACTCTCACACACACACTCACACACACACACACACTCACACACTCACACACACGTCTGTGGAGCCTCGTTGAAGTGAACTGAACCTGAGCTGGCCGCCTGTTCCACACCGCCTACACCTGCAGCCAGTGTGAGGCTGCAGCGTCCAGGCAGAGTCACCACCATCCAGGTGTTTGATCCTTCTACATGTTGATTGAACACAGAACTAACACTAACAGCTGCACCACATCTGACAGAACTTATTACCCACAAGCTACTGAACTCAAATAATGATCCCAGGCCCGATAATAACAACCCACACACGAGTTAAAGGTGCACGCTCAGAAAAGAAAACAAAGTCAATGACAAACCAAATGGAAAGGTGTGAGATGATGACCTGTGTGTGTATCTGTGGACTTCTGCACAGGGATATGTGAAAGGAAGATAATAAATGGAAGAGCATTAGGCTCCATAATATTTATTTATAATATTTATTTACTTTATTTATATATTTATTTTCAGTTACTCTGATAAGAGTGAGGCTCTAATATGTTACTCACCCAAAATGTTCCTCTGAAGTCTGATTAAACTGTCCCCCACCCGCCGCATGTGTTGTCAGAGTTGTGTTTGTAACGTCTGCATTGTCCTGTTTTTTGTTTGTGTACTGTGTGTTTAACTGTAGTGTTACGTCGTGTTAATTATAAAAAAAAGACCTGTGTGTGTATCACCTGATAACACACTGACAGCCACAGAAACGCACCTTTGCTGAAGCTTTGCCCAGTTCATCGATCACTGTGGCGATGTGTGCCTGAAGCTCTGGCCTGCAGCGACACACACACACACACACACACACACACACACACACACACAGGGGAGACAGTGATGTGAGAACATCAACGACGCACCGGTCAATAATCCGGTTTTCTCGATATTTGCGATGGTTTCCGGTCTCCTTTCTGTAGCACACAATGTAACCACGTCATGGCCCCGGTAACGTCACTGTTTTCACGAGGACAAATCGTGACGCAGCACACAAAGGTTAAAACTAAACCTGTGACGGCTGTGAACACGGCGCTCCTCCGGAAACAGTCTGACCGGAACATCAGCTCGAGAAGGTAACGTTGGAACGTTACTGTAACTACAGTCCGGAAGTAACGTTGACAGGCAAAGTAATAACGGAGGGAACGTTACAATTACTACGTTACCTTTACGCTTACCTTCCCGCTGATGTACGACCTGCAACGAGGGTCTGGTCCAGGACCGAGACCCTCTCGGGGAAGAGGCGGTTGACATCAAAAGGAAACTCCATGGTAACGTTACTCTGATGTCGGTTAGCCGGATACTTCAGACCTGCAGCAGAGGAGACACAACGAGCCCCACCGGCACCGTGCAGCTAGCTAGCAAAGCTAACGCGCGCGCTACCGGGCCTTTTCCACCACCTGTTCGCTGACGTTAGTCCAGACGAAGTTCGCCGTCTGCCGGCGGCTCGAACTCAGCTCAGAAACTTTGACCGACAGGAACCATCAGCGTCTTCATCCCCTCAGCTCCATTGTGTCTCCATGGGTAGTGGTCACTCCCCGGCTGCAAGAACCGTAATGTGTGTAAAAGACGGTGGCGTCAATCGGCTGTATGACCACACAGCTCACAGGAACAGTGAACATCCTCCTGTCCAAGGCTGATGAACAGTGTGAAGGCGTCCTCGGTTTGACAAATTAGTTCGCCAACAACCATGTTGTCTACCAACAGTTTTACTCTCTATTTGTATTTCACCACAATTGGTAGGGAACTTTTGTTTTGGCTTTACGGTAACAATGGATGACGCAAACGCGACGCTTGGGCCGTGAACCGGGGCCCGCCTATGGAAGGCCAAACACTTCAAATATACGCGAGCACATCGACAACGCGTGATTTCAGACCTGAGTGTCACATTATTGGGGCCACTCCTCCAATGAGAACACGTGACTACAGTGACGCTGGAAGTCAGTCAGAGCGCAGAAAAACTCTATCTATTTAATGACGTCACACTGAACGCTGAGTCACATTAATGGCTTTTGCATTATTTTATTAGACAGGATCAAATATATTTATGACTTTATATGCAGGTCTTAGTCTAATTGTAGAACATGTTAGTCTGAGAGCAAACTCCAACACCTACAAGTTCAAGCAACCACAACTACTACACAACTACTACCAAGAACTAATCAAAGAGAGCTGAGAGGACGAGGAACTGAATAAATAACACACTTAAAAACACACACGCGCACACACACACACACGCTGGGCTCAGTCAACTAAGATATGAACTGAAAAAAATTATTTTCCTCGAACAAATTTAGGTGGCTGACTACATCCGTAAACTCTGCATGTCATAATGAGCTCATCGCGCCATGCACGCCGCTCGCCATCAGTGTGCCCACATTTCAATAACTCCAGAGTGTTAAAACGTTCAGAATTTAAAATTTATGGAAAAAGATCAGTGCAATCATTTCCAAAACCCACAACATATTTTTAACTGACAAATATTCCGCCTCATTCATTTTTGTTGGCATTTGGCTTTTGAGAAACAACATTTTCATTTTATCAACCTGTTTTCTTGCTGCTTAAAGAGCCTGAATGCAGTCTGACCATGAATCATATTCATCACACAAAGTCCATTTACACAAAAAATAAGATGAATCACTGGAATATGTCGGAGAGCTTCTGCCTCCACTTGCAGCCTCCAGATAAAGGAACAGGTAAGGTTATCACAGGTGCATAATGTTACTGTGCCAGTTCCTTTTTGCTCCCGCACGCTTCGAGTGGGCTTACATGGTCACTACAAACAAAGCAGGGCATGCTGCCACTCCCTCAGCACCCCCGCTTCCTGCGCTGTTGGGTGGATCTGGCGGCTAGCTGTCATGCTGCCAGCCCGCTTCTCTTGTCGTTGCACGTGGCGAGGAGGTGGTGTTGTGGTCTGGCCTGCAGTTCCGGGTCATTCTGAGTCCTGCTGTTCTCGTTGCTTCTGTGAGCTGCCATGGCTACATTGGCCTCCTGTGGCCACCGCTCGTCCTCTCTTTGACGCTCACTGACATTTGCGTTGCTACCCTCAGCTGTTGTCGCTACTCTGGCTTGTTTAGAGGCATCATGCAAATCTTTTTTTCTTGAAAAAAGACAGCAACATTGCTGTTTTTTTTTTAAGGTAAAGGCCATATGATGACGATCTCACAGCTTTCACTGTGAGCGTCCGGCACTGACAGTCTAAATGAGTTTGTGAGGGAGTGACTGACATACCCAGCAAGCCTGCTGCAGCAGTGCTGATAACACCAGACCAGTGATAGATCTCCTGATGAGCTTTAGCAGTAGATCAGCAGTAGCTCTGCTGAAAGCCAAACAAACAGTCATTTTAATGTGAGGAGGCTCTCCCACCCAATCAAAGCTCACCGTTAGCGAGGGGGTGGAGGATTTCTGTAACATCACACAGAGACACACAATGCAAACAAATACAAAACAGAAAACAGAAAAAATCTTTGCATGCTCTTCATCTCATAATAATATACCTTGGCCTCCCTATTCTCATAATAAAATCAACATGCCCCCCCCGCCACCTTTTCAGTGTAGCCTGTACAAATAAAGTGACTGGACTGTTGTTTCAAAACCTTAAATTATTTTAATCAAGAAAACGAAACATAACACCACCTTTTTCACTGAGAAAAAAACTCACCGTGAGCATGACGTAGTGCTTCGTTTCTGCCTTTATGATGAACAAAGTCAGTCGTGGATATTCTGGTTTTAACACTATTCATCAAACTGCAGTTTTCTGTCAATGAAAACATTAACAGTAGTGTGGGGAAAAAGTTACAGCAATGCAGCTCGTTAAATTCCGGTTTAGTTTACATACCGTTTTCATGCCTGACTTTAGAAAACATTACCTTTGATTTAGTTCAGGGCTTTGACCAGCAGGGGGCGCATTGTAACTGATGATGAGGCTTGTCAAACCCAAACAGACCTCTTGTGCAGATATGTGACGGACTGAAAAGGCTGACAGTTTGGAAAGTTCGACACAGGGTTAAATATATATATAAAATAAATAAATTAAAATATGATGAACAGATGAAAATTATAAATTGATGCTGAACCATTAGGGCCAAAAATGATGATCAACATTATTTTGATCAGTATCGAGATGACAGGTGACGATTCAGTGACGTTAATCTTTTTCATTCATCCTACTGCAGTTTGTGCTGCTTTTTTTCAGCTGCTTGTACAAAAGGACTTTTATGTAACTGTCCAGATTTTAACTCGGTGCTTGGGACAGGAGGCCTGTATGTGGTAAAAAATAATTTCATAATGCTGAATGATACAAAACATTTGACATTCAAACAGTTCTAAATGTGTCTTAGTTAAAGCCAAGCATTTTCCTGCCTGTTGAAATAGAAACATTTTGAAATTTCCATACCAACAAATACAAATACAAATCTACCAATGGGGATTAATAAAGTAACCTGACAACAACGGCCGGCTCTTTAAATGGATGCAGTGTGTATTCTTCTGCACTGACTACAGTGTCAGTCCTGTGCACAGCTGTCATGGAGGAAGTGTGCACATCATTGGTTCAAGCTCTGGCTTTCACATGTGTTGGTGGCTGAAGGGCAGGAAGTTGCAGGTTCTAAGTCCTGTGAACAAAACAGAAAACATTACAACATGAGATTCCTGCACAACACTAAAGTTGTGTGCAGGAGCTGTTCGTCTCTCTAGATGTGATTCATAAGCAGCTCCAGAGTTTTCCAAACCACACATTCACACACGCGTAGTTGAACCTGGTGGAGGAGCTGGTGTGTCTCCTTTAGCAGAAATGTTTGTTCAAGGCAGGAATCAGTACTGAGAGTGAAACTCTCCTCTGTGAGTCAAACAGTTCTGTGACATGCCTGTCAAATGTTTTTGGGCCAATGTTACTGCTGCATTAATGTGTTTGTTGCAGTTCACGGCTGTAGTTGCTACATTAGTCTAACAAAATGTATGTACTGCTGGATACATGAACCTACAGCAGTGCTTCGTACAAGATCATAACATGTTTGTCTCCTGTGAGAAGCATCTGTTGTAATGATGCATTTTTTAGCTAATCCAAGTGTTTTTCAAAAAAAGGTTAATTTTCTCAATGCGTGAGGGAACACTTATAGAATTATTATTTAAGAAGTGTATAATTATAATGCGTACTGTAACTAAAGCCATCAAACAGATGTAGTGGAGCAGAAGTAGAAAGCAGCATAAAATGGAAATACTCATGTTACTGATCTAAACTGGTACAAGCCTCTTGGATGGCAGCTCAACCAGCTTTTTGTCTCTGGAGGTCGGTCTTCCCGTCTCCTGCTGGTTTGACGTCTCGCTCAGTTTGCTGTCAGATCGTTTGTCCTGATGAGTTTGCGAGTGGCTCGGTCCTCATGAAGAGCCGAACACACGGCTGCTGCAACAAGAGTCTCTAATGTAGAACAGAATATAAAACAGTGATAACATGTCGCTGACCTCACAACAAAGATCCCAGCTGTGGCTGGCTGTTGAACATTTTGCCGTGTCCTGACGGATGTACCGTAACTGTCACACAGAGTAAAACTGACGACCGCCAACAGACACAAGCTGCTGTTTGTCATGCAGGTGCCGTTCACCCTCAAGCTGTACATGTTTGCTCTGTCCACAATGACTCGAGCCTACACGGCTGTCCTCCATCTTCTGTCTTCTGTCCTCTGTCTTCCATCCTCTGTCCTGACAGAAAACAGAGGACAGAAGACAGAATCGTTGGCTGAGCAGAACTTTGACACAAAACTCTTGAGTTCAGTTTTTGTCCTTTAAGTCCTGTACGTGACCGTGCAGGATGTTGTTACAGGCTCACACACGATCAGTGTGTCTGGAGCCGATCCCAGCTATCACTGGGCGAGGGCGGGGTTCACCTGGACAGGTCTCAGTTCATCACAGACACACAGAGACACACAACTGTTCACACTCACATTCACACATACAGGCAATTTAGAGACACCAGTGAACCTGCATGTGTTTGGACTGTGGGAACCCGGAGAGAAACCACACAGACACGGGGAGAACATGCAGACTCCACACAGAAAGGTCCTACAGGAGCTGGGTACACTGAAACAGCGTAGAACTGAAACAGAGTAGAGCTGAAACAGTAGAACTGAAACAGAGTAGAGCTGAAACAGAGTAGAACTGAAACAGAGTAGAGCTGAAACAGAGTAGAACTGAAACAGAGTAGAACTGAAACAGAGTAGAACTGAAACAGAGTAGAACTGAAACAGAGTAGAGCTGAAACAGCGTAGAGCTGAAACAGAGTAGAGCTGAAACAGAGTAGAACTGAAACAGAGTAGAGCTGAAACAGTGTAGAGCTGAAACAGAGTAGAGCTGAAACAGCGTAGAGCTGAAACAGAGTAGAGCTGAAACAGCGTAGAGCTGAAACAGCGTAGAGCTGAAACAGAGTAGAGCTGAAACAGAGTAGAGCTGAAACAGAGTAGAGCTGAAACAGCGTAGAACTGAAACAGAGTAGAGCTGAAACAGAGTAGAACTGAAACAGAGTAGAGCTGAAACAGCGTAGAACTGAAACAGAGTAGAGCTGAAACAGTGTAGAGCTGAAACAGAGTAGAGCTGAAACAGAGTAGAGCTGAAACAGAGTAGAACTGAAACAGCGTAGAACTGAAACAGAGTAGAACTGAAACAGAGTAGAGCTGAAACAGAGTAGAGCTGAAACAGCGTAGAACTGAAACAGAGTAGAACTGAAACAGAGTAGAACTGAAACGAGTAGAACTGAAACAGCGTAGAGCTGAAACGAGTAGAGCTGAAACAGTGTAGAACTGAAACAGAGTACAACTGAAACAGAGTAGAGCTGAAACAGTGTAGAACTGAAACAGAGTAGAGCTGAAACAGGGTAGAGCTGAAACAGAGTAGAGCTGAAACGAGTAGAGCTGAAACAGAGTAGAGCTGAAACAGCGTAGAACTGAAACAGAGTAGAGCTGAAACAGAGTAGAACCGAAACAGCGTAGAGCTGAAACAGAGTAGAACTGAAACAGAGTAGAGCTGAAACAGAGTAGAGCTGAAACAGCATAGAACTGAAACAGAGTAGAACTGAAACAGTGTAGAGCTGAAACGAGTAGAACTGAAACAGAGTAGAACTGAAACAGAGTAGAACTGAAACAGAGTAGAACTGAAACAGAGTAGAACTGAAACAGTGTAGAGCTGAAACAAGTAGAACTGAAACAGTGTAGAACTGAAACAGAGTAGAACTGAAACAGAGTAGAGCTGAAACAGCGCAGAACTGAAACAGAGTAGAGCTGAAACAGCGTAGAACTGAAACAGCGTAGAGCTGAAACAGCGTAGAACTGAAACAGAGTAGAACTGAAACAGAGTAGAGCTGAAACAGCGTAGAGCTGAAACAGAGTAGAACTGAAACAGAGTAAAGCTGAAACAGTGTAGAATTGAAACAGCGTAGAGCTGAAACAAAGTAGAGCTGAAACAGTGTAGAACTGAAACAGAGTAGAGCTGAAACAGTGTAGAACTGAAACAGAGTAGAGCTGAAACAAAGTAGAGCTGAAACAGCGTAGAGCTGAAACAGAGTAGAACTGAAACAGTAGACTAAAGACAAACATTTACACAGATCTGAAAGGCACAGATGAATAAAGGAAAGTACAGTTTGGACTTTCATCATTTGTTTATGCTTGGATAAGATTCAAGATGAACAAATTTTCAAACTTAATCCACAGCATCAGTTCTGTCTAATGGGTTGTACTTAATATGAATGAATGGAAGTGAATGCAGCTGTAAAGGTAAAGAAAATGCACATAAAGGCTTCCACTGATTTCAAAACAGCATCTCTGACAAAGTTTGCTAAAGAGTTAACAGACTGACGTCAGTTCTCATGATTTCATTGTCTAAGAATCAGAAGTTTGATGCTGCAAAACTCCAAAGCTGACTGTTGTATCACTGTACAACCAGTTTACGTGATTGTTGAAGTCCCTCTAGCTACTAAAAGGAGCTCTTTACTATGAAAAGCAGCCTTCAGATTGTTGGCTCCACAATGAATCCATCATTAATGCAATCACAATTTCAATTTTTGAACAGGATTGACTGTGATATTAATGTTTAACAGGTGTGTTCTGCTCATGGACTGGTGCAGATCAAATAAAGAACTTGCACCCTGCAGCTACAGTCTGTAAAAAAAATGTTCTGGACGTTGTGTCTGCAGTCCAGAGGAGGCGCATTAAAAAAACAACAACAACACATGTTTGAAGCAGAAGGCAAAGAGCTCGTCCCTCTAAATGGATCATCGTCTGTAGCCACAAAACTTTACTTCCTCACTGAATCATCACCTGTCATCTCAATACTGATCGAAATAATGTTGATCGTCATTTTGGCCCTAATGAGTCAGCATCAATTTATAATTTTCATCTGTTCATCGTATTTTACTGTCTGTGTTGAACTTTCCAAACTGTCACACAAACAATCATCAGATTATTAGACCTGGCGGTTATGAAGTGCATAATGGAATATAGTTTACTTGTTGATGTGATCACTGTGGAGCATCAGTAATGCAAGGATCTGCAAAGATCAAATAAAAAGAAATCAATGTAATGAACTAGTTTTCTTTTTATCTTTGTGGTTTACTGACGTGTGTTAACCAGCTTAACTCTCACTTCTCAGGTAAATGGCTTCATGAAGAATCTGAAGTGTGAGTCAGGACTTATGCAGCACAGACGAGCATTCATCGGCTGTTTGAAAGTCCAATAAAATTATTACCTGACCTCGTAACAAGCTGTCCGCCTCATCCTCTCAGTCTTTGTAAAACTGTAAATCCCATTAAAATGAGTAAAATCAGCTGTGAGTCTGCAGATGTCTGATGAGCGCTTCATATCTGCACAAGAGGTCTGTTTGGGTTTGACAAGCCTCATCATCAGTTACAGTGCGCCCCCTGCTGGTCAAAGCCCTGAACTAAATGAAAGGTAACGTTGTTTTCTACGGTCAGGCATGAAAACGGTCTGTAAACTGAACAAACATTCTGGACAAGCGTCCAGCTCTTCACTGACACACTCTGAAACACCTGCGGGCAGTTTGGAGTCTTCAGTTAACCTGTGTGTGTTTGGACTGTGGGAGGAAGCCGCACACAGGAAGGCCAAGTTCGAACCCAGAGCCTTCTTACTGTGAGCCGAGAGTGTTCACCGCTGGACCACAGTGTCGCCCTGTTTGGCCACCCGATAAATCAAAGTCCTGTATTCACTCTGACTTTAACTCTGGCGGGGTTTCTCTGCATCCTGAGACAATGATCAGCTTCGCCTGTTGCTTTAAATAAGGTTATGAGAAGATAAACATAACACATTTTGCTCTGACAGAGGCTGGAAACAAAGAGGACTGTGGAGACGGCTGATGATTCTCTGCGTGTTTGTCAGTGTGAGCAACCATCAAACAGTGACCCGCTGTCACCATGTTTGAACACAAAAAGTCTCTTCAGTTTAACAGACAGTCATTCTGACAATACTTTCAGCCTGTGCCATGACAGTCTTCATTTTCAAGAAGACTTTTTTGTGCTTGGAAATGGTCAAATTAAAACAGTCATATACACAATTCATGATAATATTCCATCCTCTAACAGCTTCAGTCTGAAAGTGTCAACTCATGAGTATTGAGTGAAATGTTCTGTGACATTTACCCCTCTATGAAAGTGCAAAGAGCTCTAGTGTTGCAATCACCCTAACAACAGGAACAAACATGCATAGGCGGCAGCTCAGTGGTTTACGTTTGAAAAGGAGACAGGAAACCACAAGTTTCAGAGTTTCTTTCTACCTGGTTTCATCCAACATAAAAAGTCCTGATCTCACCCCTCCTCCCACACACAAACATCCAGGCCGCTCCTCTCCGTTGCCTCACCCCGACAGGTAGGAAGTTCAGCAGGAATCCTGCGTTGCGTCATCATCCAGCCACTGTTGCATAACTTTGGTATTTCCTTGTTTTCCAAAATCATCACATTCTCTCACATTGATGTGGAAACTGGTCCCCCATGTGACTGTAATCATTTCTGATGCTCAGGACTGGTTTATATTTTCATTTCCTCATTGAAAGGTTCACTGCCTCTGTTGGATTTGAATAGATCGACTCACACTCCAGGCAGCCTCGCCTTCAGTCCAGGCGTTGTGTCGCATATGTGGGCTGATCTCTTGAGTCTAAATAACAGGAAATCTTAATGCTTCCGCATAAAATTATATTTTAAACAAGAGTTTTATCTCAGCTTTGTGGCACTGGTTTGTGTTTGGCCCGTTTCAATTTAAACTTGACAGTCATCCCATAAACAAAGCCTGATCCATAAAGACGAGGTTTTTCCAGTTTGGTGTGGAAGAACTTTACTGGCCTGGAGGACGTATTTATCACACTTTTAAAATGACACTTCCTACAAGTATGGAGAATAAGATGAGTTTATCGAGCAGCTGCTCACTCCTACTTACAGTGACGTGTAGGAGTGACCAGCAGTGAGCAACTCTGAGCAAAGCTCTGACTGAAGACCTTTATCACATCTGAGCTCCGGACAGGAATATAATGTTCAGTGCAGGAAAATTACTTCTCTGCATTTAACCCACCAGATGCTGCCAACAGGGGCCGTGACAGGAGAATCTTCTGATAAGTTTTTGGTGATGGAGAAACCAGAGGATCCCAAGAAAATGCTATCAAAACTAAACTTTGAGTAAAATTTCACTCAAATGCCCCAAACACAACTATTTTTAGCAGTTAAAAACTGAATTGAATCAAAAAGGGAAGGCCTGGGGTTTTCCCCTGCAGTCCTCAAAAAAGTATCTTCACTGAATCATCGAGCTGAAGTTTCTCTCCACACTGTCACCTTTCATGTGGCTGTCACGGCTCGATTCCCCTTGAATGGAAGGAAAACTGTGTGTGAAGCCATCATGGTCACCCAGGACTGAAAATAGGACAGATTTAAGTTACTACCTGTTTCTCAGGAGGACAAGCAGAAGAGGAAGTTTGTTCAAAACTGAAACCCCCCCACAGAGGGTTTGACTGGAGGAAGGAAACGCACAGCTCACAGCATCACATGAAGGAAAACCAAGAGAAAAACCGCTGCAGAGTGTGAACTACTTTAAACACGAGGACAAAAATTTGACTTGTGAGGAAAAAGACAGCTGAAGGGTCACTGCTGGTGTAATGTGGGAGCAGAGGCAGCAGATGTGTGAATGCTGACACAAAGTAAGACACGGCATTTTGAAAATCCTAAATATGACCACAGGAAGCAGGAGGGCTCGCCAAGAATCTCCTGAGCCAGTCACCAACCAAAATACAGAAAATCTCACACACACACACACACATTCGAAACATTAAAAGACTGATAACAATAATAATAATAATAATAGTAATAATAATAATAATAATAATAATATTTTTTGTTCTTGCCATTATTATCATAATCATCGATTTTCTCTTTGTAACTCACACTTTGCATTGAGATATATATAAATATATCTATATATTTATATTGGAACGGATGTGGAAGGTTAAGACCAGCGTGGTCCCCGTGGTAGTGGGAGCACTCGGGGCAGTGACCCCCAAACTGGGAGAGTGGCTCCAACAGATCCCA
>JAQFJB010209885.1:0-11700 GCA_029874875.1 Naso minor
AAGGTCATTTAGGCTATTACTGGACAATGGTGCTGTGGTCAGATGAGACCGAAAATCAAAGTCCCCCCCCCCCCCCATTTGATTCAGGATCTGCAGATTTGGAGTGGAGCAAGGGGTTGTTAGATAAACCAGGCACACCTGGCTCACTGGCTCCCAAGCAGCTAGAAATGCTGCTGACCCAGACCTCACTCTCTTTTATTTGCAAGAAAGGACTGCCAGCAAACACATCAGCTCCTCTTTTGTTCTTTTGGTTGCCTTGTCTGGTTACACTCATCCATAGACACATGATGCCACTGATCTTACAGATTTCCAAGTTTTTCTTAATTTCTAATTAAATCATTGGCCAAAAATAGACACTTAAAAACTATGATGTTTGTGTGAGCTTCCTCAACTTTGGAATTAGCTAGCAGACCTTGGCACAGCTGCTGGTGCTAACTGCTCAGGTGCTATGCAGGACCTTGTGTCGCTGCGGTAGGGAGAAGTTCTCTTTGCTGCAGCTTGCAGCACCACCGACCACCTGGTTCGGATGGGCATCATCAGAGTTTGGATGAGCTTTCAGAGCAGCCCAAATGAGGCGGGCTATCTGAGGAAAGGAACTCTGGTCCATTTAAAGCAGATCAAAAACAGCTCTGGTGTGAAAGGAACCTCAGAGGTGGCAAGTGCCTCTGTGGAGACCAGAGTTGCAAGAGGACCTCATATGAGGTCTCTGGAGACAAGAGAGAGAACAAAAGAAGGAGCTGGGTTTTGTAACCCACTGACCAATGGTAGCTCACAACTAGGTCTCTGACATGTGTGACACCTATGTGTGAAGATCTGG
Source organism: Naso minor (assembly GCA_029874875.1). Taxonomy (NCBI): domain Eukaryota; kingdom Metazoa; phylum Chordata; class Actinopteri; order Acanthuriformes; family Acanthuridae; genus Naso; species Naso minor. The sequence continues at coordinate 818 of JAQFJB010209885.1, forward strand.
AGGACTGTGGGGGTTTTCAGTTCATACCTTCTTTTGTGGCAGATGAGGGACATGTTTACTCAGAACAATTCCATCCGTCTTTCTAATATCATTCATGTTAATCAGTCCAAGAGCCGTTATGTAGTTTTCAAATGACTTGTGCCTTTGGGGCCACAGAACTGGTGGTTCGCCCAGGAGAGCCAGGAAAGGAGAAGGCAGTGAGAACGTCAGCTCCATCTTCATCGCCAATGTTATGTTCCAGAATAACAAACGCAACTGTGGAGTGAGTGTGCAACTGAACAGAGCTTCACTTAGTGCTCGCATCATCCACAGTACAGCTCCTGTCAACATTAACTGAACCAATGACTTACAGCAGCATGTTTTGCCATCAACACACTGTCGCAACACCCAACAACCAAATGTCACATACTGTCGTAAAACACAGAACAGAGCTATGACAACGTGACCGTACATAACATTCCCCCCACCCCAAAGAGAACCGACAAAAGAAAAAACTAATAAAGCAAACTTCAACCCTCTCACCCGACAGGAAACACAAAACTGCGAGCATAGATAACTGCTACACCTCAATCAACACAATATGACCTCATAACTGAATATGTGTCACCCCGTATGAGTTAGAGGTCAGTAACATAGTCCTTGAGATAACCAGGCCATTTCAAAAGCAAGCCAGCCTTGCTAAATGAATTAGCTTTGGGTAACGTTAAGCCTCAAGCCTTCCAGCAGAAAACAATACCAGAATCTCACTTACCGAAAAAATTGGAGCAGTTTCTTGGATGGTCTGTTAGTATCATATTAATCATTAAATCATATTGTCTATCTTAAACAGCTCTGTGTCCCTCCAGCCACACTAGCGCTAGCCTTATCCAAACAGGCAATGATGTTGGACAAATCACATGTGGTTATTAAATGCTTATATTAGATGTTACTGGTTAATTTCCTACTATTACCAACTTTATTTTTATGTAAGGATTACAAGTTGTTAGTGGAAAAGGCTTGGTTGGTTATAAAATAGATGTAAACTGTTGACAAATAGTTTATTTGCCACTCAAGTAAGCTGAAGTGGGTGTTTGTGGCTAATCTTATGCTAGCATCTTTGCTCTACACTAGCTAGGCACCACCACTGACTTTATAATACACAACACAAGATGAAATTATAACAGAGCCATTTAGACTATAGCTATATATCTATGCGTTTACACGGCTCTGGCTACCGCCAGCCCTATCCAAGCAATGCTGTTAGCCTGAGTGGCCCTGTTAGCTAGCTACCATTAGCGTCTTTGCTAGCTAGGCTAACACGAGCATTCCTATGAAGCACAGGTAAAATAGCTTGTAATTCCATTCAAGTTTAAATTCTATGCATGTTAGACGCCATATACGATGTAGTTTTAAGACATTAAATCTGATTTATCATACTCAGACCACGACATTTTTCTCCAAAGTAAATTAGTCAGTTAACATTAGCAGCCAAGCTGATAGTAGGGCACATGGGGTGCGTTCTTGTGATTGGCTGAAAGTAGGGAGACATCTGATGGGCCACAGATAATTCCAGGTTGAAAAAAATGCATTTGTGGATTGAGGCAGGGTTATTGGAGTCTCAAAATCCACACACAAATGCAAGGAAAGTTCACAAACCAGACGCAGTTCGTAAACGCACATTGAACAGTTTGTGAATTAATGTGTTCATGTATGTTTTTGATGAAAATTGCAAGTTGTTTTTCATACATATATTCGTGGATTTCCAATATATGTACTTAAAACATTAGGTATTTGTGTGTGCATCGGAAATACACACACAAAGAAATACATGAAACCTTCTCATTTATATGTGGATTCTTTTTGCATTTATATAGGCCAACAAATATATTTTGTGGATAGTGTCTTTTCTATATAAATTCTAAAATGCATTTGTGAATCCTTCTGTGCATTTGTGAGTCCTTCTGTATGCATTTATTAATTTTGAGACTGTACTAACTCCATAGCCCCAGCTGTTTAATGATTAGCATAGGCATGGACTAGAAAGACTGCAGCTTGCATCTCCTGTGAGGTCGGCAGACCCAGACCCAGTCCAAGGTTGCAAAGGTGGTGTCTTCACCCTCTGTGACGTGTCGAAATGCTGCTTCTTGTGGCGTTGGTGGCTGCAGGCTCTGTTGTGCTCCCACACTGGTGGTCTCACACTGGTGGTCTCACAATCACCATAGCCCTCAGGCAATTCAAGGGCAGAAGCAGCTCATGTCCCATTCATGAGGAACGTTGGGGAGCTGCCTATCATGAAATGCTGTGTGGCTCTGTAGTGCAGAAGGGTGCGAAGAAGAGCTGTGGGTAATGCGAAGCCATTGGCCAGGTGGGCCCTTATGCCGTTCTTCAGAGTCTGGTTCAGCCTCTCCACCCCTCCATTCAATTCCGGGTGGTAAAATGCCATGTGGATGTGTTTGATGCCCCTCTCCTCCAGGAAGGCAATGAATTTGGCAAACACAAACTGCAGCCATTGTCTGTGGTGTGGGCTGTCGGGAAACACCAGCGCCAAGGGTGAGTCTAGGACGTCGGTCACCACCCGGGTGGTAACAGAGCCTGTTGGGAACACTTCAGACCACTTGGAGTGGAGGTCGCAGACCACCACTAGGAAACGCTGGTGGTGTGGGACACCCTGGAGCTCCCAGCAGATGTCGAGCTGCAAGTGCTCCCAAGGGCAAGCTCGCCAGTGTAGTGGTTGTGGCAGTGGCATCGTGGGAGGGCCGGTTTTGCCAGCAGGCTGTACAGTCCTTCACTAAGACCTCAATGTCTATGGGTTTTTTTTAAACTTCTTTTTTTTTCAGGATTTCAAGTACAGTGTAAAAAATACAACAACAGAAAATAGAGAACAGAACATGAGGTCTTGGTAATTATAAGCACATCAGAAATAGGTACAGGTTATTATAAAGAAATTTCACAGTTTATTCTCACATCAAAAATAAGAATAAAAGGGTAAAAATTATAAGAAATATATCCCTAATCAGTGTCATTTTCTCGCAGGTAGCAATCCCATTCTCTCCAATAGTGTTCCCCCTTATCTTTCTGTAGACGGGGAGTCAGAGTCATCATTTCCATGGAGCGTATAGCTTTTACTATATTTATAAAACGATCCATAGCGGGAGGGTTTATCTGAAGCCAACATCTGGTGACAGCTTTTTTACATGCAACAAGGAGAATCTTCAAGAGATAAGTATCTCCCTCACAAAAGCCTTTGGGAATAGCACCTAGGTACAGAACAACAAAAGACTCAACACTGTTAAGACCCAGGAGCTTGGATAGTAAACGTCCTGTCTTTTCCCAGAAAGATCTGATCCGTGGACACAACCAGAATACATCGGCATAGTCCGCTTGCATTGATCCGCACTCCCTCCAACAGGGGAGCTGTGTCCTGGTCCACTTGGATTTCTGCTTTGGTGATATGAAAAAGTGGATCAAACTCTTCCATCCAAAATCTCTCCATGTCAGTGAATTGGTGGTTGAACATTGAGTTTCCCAAGCATGTGTCCAGTCCTCAACAGTTATTTCCAGCCCTAGGTCCTTCTCCCAACGCTGTCGTACATAGTCTGTAGAATGTTTGTTCATGGAAGTAATAGCTTTATACAATTTACCTATAACCCCTCTATTATTTTTAGCCTTATATGCATCAATGAAGATCTGAATAATTTTGGAAGATTTTCAGGGTTAAGGCCTCTGATCTCCTTCATAAAAAAATTACGTGCCTGTAGATACCTATAAAAGTCCTGTCTCTTAAGGTTAAATAACTGCTCAAAACTATCAAGTTCCCCCTCTGATATGATTTTACAGAGGGCAGTGATTCCAATCTGGGTCCATCGTTTGTATCTGTGATCAAGAGTAGCTGGTGTAAATTGGGGGTTGTAAGCTGGCCAGCTAAGTATTTTTACCTCTCTGTGGAGCTGGAATTTCTTAACAACCTCTGACCACTTCTTAATGGTAAAACTCACACACCCGTTCTTGAATTTGAATATTTCCTTTACCCCATCAAGACAACCCAGAACTGATTGTATCGGTGTGTCCCCCAAAGAAAACTAAATATCTTTCCACATGGCCTCATATGATGAATTACACCAGAGTACCAGTGGTCTGAGTTGGGCTGATAAGTAATAATCCTTCAAACAAGGAAGTGCCAAACCTCCCCCCTCTCTTGGAAGCTGAAGAGTTGAGTATTTAACCCGAGGTCTCTTTTGGTTCCATATAAACCTGGAAATATGTTTATCCCATTCTCTAAACTGTTTGCTGGGGACCTCTACTGGCAGAGCTGTGAATAAATACAGTAGTCTGGGAAGGACATTCATCTTAATTGATCTCACTCTACCGCCTATGTCGAGGGGGAGCAGGGCCCACCTGTCCATATCATTATATATCTTTTTATTAATCCGATTATAATTTATTGTGTACAAGGAAGACAAGTCTTTTGGCAGGTAAACCCCAAGGTACTGAATACAAAGTGAATGCCACTTGAAATTGTACTTATCCGCCAATTCAGGGGTGGGGGTATAGTTGAATGTCAGGGCCTGCATTTTGTGAATATTGAGTGTATAGCCAGAGTAACTTCCATGCATCTTTAAAATATTCATCAACAAAGGTATCCCTGATCCTGGGTTACGTAGTGTCACCAATAAATCATCTGCATACAGACAGGCTTTGTGCTCTGTTCCCCCTATAATTATGTCCTCCAGACCACTTTCTTGTCTAATGGCTTGAGCCAAAGGTTCAATGAAGAGATTAAACAGGGTCGGGCTAGCAGGGCAGCCCTGTCTGCATCCTCGTTGTAAGACTATTGAATCAGAAAGACTGCCATTAATTTTAATACTGGCAGTTGGGGATGAATATAATGTTTTTATACATGTTATAAATATTTTGCTAAACCCAAATCTGTCCATTACGTGGTACAGGAAGTCCAAACCAACAGAATCAAAGGCCTTCTCAGCGTCTAAGCTGAGAAGGATAGCGCTATCTTTTCTTATATTTATGTAATCAATAATATAGAGGGCCCTCCGTATGTTATCACGAGTTTGCCTGTTTCTTATGAATCCTCTTTGATCCTCATCTATCAAAAGTGGCATCAGTTCTTCCATCCTCTTGGTCAGAATTGAAGCGTACAATTTATAATCGGTGTTCAATACACTAATCGGCCTATATGATTTACAGTCCAGCTTGTCTTTGCCCTCCTTTAGTACTACTGATATAAAGGCCTCCCGCCAGGAAGGGGGGAAGAGTCCCTTTCGTCGTAATATGATTGAAACAGGTTTTAAGTAAAGATAGCAGTAATTCTCTCATCAGTTTGTACCATTCTGGCGGATAACTGTCAGTACCTGGTGATTTACCTGCCTTAAGTGCTGAAATTGCTTTGTCAATTTCCTCAACTGAGATTGCTGAAGTGAGTTTGTCGTTGTGCTCCTTACCTAGGGAGGGAAGGTCTAATGACTTCAAAAACTAATCGATTTTTTGTGGGCTAGCTTTCTCTGGTTGCATGTATAATGATTTGTAATATATTTCAAACGATTTCTGTATTCCCTCTAATCTAGTCGATAATTTATTTGTTATGGGATCTCTTAATTTGTAAATTGACTTTTCCGCTTGTTGCATGCGAAGTCTCCATGCTAATAGTTTTGCCTGTTTTGGGCCAGCTTCATAGTATCGTTGTTTCATAAATCTGATTTTCTTTTCAACCTCTTCACTACAAATTTTATCTATTTCCTGTTTAATAGACCTCATTTGTAAAAGGGCTGATGGGTCTTTAGTAGAGCCATGGAGTCATTCTAAGTCCCTGAGTTTAACTTCTAGATCAGACAGTTTTTTTGCTTTTACCTTTTTCAAGAAAGCTGAATAAGCTATTATTTTCCCTCTGAGGAAAGCTTTGGCCATATCCCACAATATAGCCGGATTAACTTCATCATTATCGTTATATTCTAAAAAGTCCTTCAGTTCCTCTGTCATTGTGGCTCTAAATGCTGCTCTATTTAGCATATCGGTGTTAACCTCCATAGAGTTTTCTTTGGGGCACAGTCAAGATGAATTTTTAAATACAGACCAGAATGGCCAGAGAGGTCTCTCTCACCTATTCTACAGTCCCCAATCCTGTGTCGATCAGTGTTGAACATGAGAAAGTAATCAATTCTTGAATGAGAGTCATGACAGGGCGAGTAGAATGTATAATCTAACTCAAATCTGTTTAAATTCCGCCATATGTCAATTAAACCCAAACTTTGCAGCATACTGTTCACCTGTTTCTCGACAGAGCTTATATTTCTTGTTGTACAGGTTGTGTCTAACCTAGGATTCAATAATATATTTAGGTCGCCAGCACAGATGAGGGTGCCATACGTTTCAGTTGCGATTAAATCAAATATTTTCTTAAAAAAGGGCTTGCCACTTCCTGGGGGAGCATATATGTTTATTAAAGTAACTTCCTAATGTTCAAGTTTACCCCTGACTAAAATGTATCTTCCGTCTTTGTCTTTTATTTGAGAAATTAATTCGAAGTTGGCAGAGTTTGAAATAAGAATTGCGACTCCCCTTTTCTTTCCTGATTTAGATGAGGAAAAGAAGGTGTTATGGAAGCCATACTTTTTAAGTTTCTCATGTTCAGAGATGAGTTTCTTGCCAGAATGCTATATTAATTTTCTCCCTTTTCAACTTTGCTATCACTTTGCTCCTTTTAATGGGATTGTTCAGTCTGTTTACATTTAAGGATAAAATATTATGATATTGATAAGACATTCCTCTTTCTCAAAGATTTTTTCTGTACCCATAACAACCAAAGTCCAGACCTCAAATAACAGCATGGGTAAATAAGAACTAACCCACAGTGATAACTATCATACAAAATAAAATTGAAATACAAAACGAATAGGGCCTCCAAAAAAGAGGGCTTATTGTTTCTTCTAGCTACAGTGAGGGGGGTTTGCCATGAAGTGGGGCCCCTCATTCACAGATTCAGCTGGTGAAAAATAAACAAATAAAACAGGGAGGTGCTGAACAGACCCCTCATAATGTTACGCAGTAGTTTGCTTTTCTTAAATTGGCCTTAGTGTATACAGTAAGGATTTACAGAGGTCGATTATGTATCTTAATGTCCACTATCAGTTCTTACTCACCAACCTGTACAGAAAAAAGTTCGTGTAATGTATCCCTGGCCTCCTTTTCACAAAGGCCACTGTTATTTGATGATTCTGCTTTCAGTTAAACCTTTAGCCGGGTGCCAGGGGGATTATTTAAGATACAGTCATAGCTCCCCTGCCTCATTGTCTCGATTCCCCCTCCGCAATCCCTTAAGTTTCTCTCGTACAGCTTCTTGAAAGTTGGATTTGCCGCCCGTCCCGCGCTCTCAAGCTATGCTCCATGGAAGAAGCTTTGTGAGGGTTTCCTCCGTGATGCCCTCTGGCTTGCTTCCGCGGATGCGTCCCACCGAAAAGTCTCGCTTGGACAAATCCTCCGCTGCTTCGGAGGCGGTGTTGTAGGTGACTGTGCCAGAGTCGAGGTGCACTCGCATCTTGGTGAGCGGGGTTTGGAACCAGATTTTGTTTTCCTTAAGCACTCGCTTGACCGGGGCGTACTCCTTTCTTTTCTGCTGCACCTGCTCAGCGTAATCGTGATCAAAATACACCCTCTTTTCCTGCGCGTACATCGTCTTCTTCCAGGCAGCCTGTAGGACTTTTTCTTTAGTCATAAACTGCAGGAATGGGACCGCAGTTGAGCGCGGTGACACACCAGGTGGTGGCTTGGGGGCCAGTGCTCGGTGGGCCCTTTCAATTCCCAGTTCTTTCCCCAGAGAAAGACCCAGGTTATCTCCAAGTTCTCTAATGATGAAATCCTCAATAAAGCAGCTTGTAGAAGTGCCCTTGGTGTTTTCTGGGACGCCCTATATGCGGATGTTATTGCACCAGGGACGCCGTATATGCAGATGTTATTGCACTGGGAACGTCCTTCAAGGTCCGTCACTTTCGCCTGCAATATTTCTTGGTTTTTGAGTAGTTGGATTAAAGTGTTCTTAATGCTAACATCCCACTTTTCTGATCCCGCCATACTTCTCTCAACCTCCTCCAGGCACCGAGTAGCCTCCTCAATTTGGCTGATCGCGTCTTGAATTTTCTGGTTAATTTCAGAAGTGAGTTAGTCTAGTTGAACTTTCATATCTTGACGGAAGCTAGCTCGAAATTCGGATAATTCTTTTCTCATATCCGACTTCAAATCACGCATCCCTTCAGCTATAAATTCGCCCATCACCTTACGAATAGAGCTGAGTGTAGCCGGTGTGTCGCCTTCTTCTTCGGAGTCGCCATGTTCCTCGAGACGGGAGGCTATGCTAGTGTTAGCAGTAACTTCTTTTTTCTCTATTTCTTTCTCCGTGGCACTCTTAACCGACGACCTCATTATTCTTTGTTTGTCCCCTTCCATTCTCCCTTCGATTTAAGACTAGTTTTAAGAGCTACTGCACTTGAATTGAGGAGATTCTGCCTGGCCGATGTAAGAGCTCAGCGTTATGCTGCCATTCTGTAGCTCGTGCCGCCGGAAGTTCCTCAATGTCTATGTTGATGCCAGGCCACCACACCAGGTCCCAACAAGCTTCACCCTCATGATGCCCAGATGGCCCTCTCGGGCCATGGATAGAACATGTGCTCGCAGGCAGTCTGGCACAACATTGCAGAGTTCACGGGCAATGCAGACATTGTTCCAGCACAACAGCTTCTCCATGACTTGATGACAGGGATCAAACTCATCTGGGACCTTTGAAGGCCATCCTGAGCAGTTGAAGGTGTGGAGCTAAGAGAGCACCAGGTCCTATTCAGAAGCCAATTGGAGGTCCTGGAGCAAAACCATGGACTTGACTGAAAAATGGAGCATCTGGATGAGAGCCGTCTCTGCGACGTCCCGACCCGTATCAGGCAATGACCAGGGGGTGGCCCAGGACAACAGATCCACCACGTTCTCTCGACCTGGAGTGAATCGTAGGTTGTTGTTGTATTGTTGGAGCCTCTGGTGTAGATCAAGCTTGCGGAACATGATGAAACCTTGGAAATTGTGTGGTCAATTCTTCCGCTATAGGCAGTGGATATTTATCAAAGATGACTGCCCTGTTGACAGCCTTGAGGTTGATGCACAAGGGAAGCTGTCCTGTCTTCTTCCACGCAGCCACCAGGTTAAAGATCCAGGGTGAAACACTGACAGGCTCAATTACGCCTGCCTCCAACAGGCTCTTGAGTTCTCCGGCCACTTCATCATGTAGGGCAAGGGGAACACGGACAGGGGCTGGATGACCAGGTGTACTTTAGCCTGGGCCGGAGAACAGTTTAGGCCATTTTTGTGGCCAAGGCGAGTCAATGTGATGGACGGTGAGCCTGCTGTAATCCACAAAACCCAAGTCAGTGAACAGGTCCAGGCCCATGGGATTGGTGCTGTGGCATGTGACTTGGAAGGTGAATGAGGAAACTTATTGCCATAATGCACAGAGAAACTAATTGTGCCAACGATATCGATCCTTAAATTTGCATAGCCATTGGAATAATTGCCAGGCGCATTTATGTTGGATGTGTTATCGACTGTATCCAGCAGCAGTGACAGGCACACACCATCCAAGTCCACAGTATGCATTTTGAATGGCCTCATTCACTCACACTCACTTGCATGTGTCGTTGTGGTTGGCTGGTCAGCAGCTGAAATTGACTGTCTTGGAGTGTTTGCAGGGGCAGAACAGCAGATCATGGCAAAGTGCGTTTTGTTTCCCACAGCACTGACAATGCTGCACCCTAGTGGGACAGGTCTGGGCCCTTGTAGCTTGTGAAGAGGAGCTGCAACTACCACACCACCATGTCGGGTTCCACTGGCGAGTGGCGTAGTTTATCTGGGAAAAGTCGTTGGGGGGAGTGGGCCAGACGGAAGAGGATCTGTTGTGCCATGAATGTGGGCAGGGGGCTAAGGTGCTAGACAGTTGAGTGGCAAAAACCACAGCTGACTCTATTTGGAGGGCTGTTTCTACCGCCTTATTAAGAGGTGGGTCATCCCGGGACGTAATCAGTTTTTTTCAAACCCTCGGGTTGTTGGTGTGCTTAGCTAACCGGTCCCTAATCAGTTCATCCTGTAATGCTCCAAACTTACAGGCACTTGTCAAGCCCCTCAAATCAGCTACATATTGATGAACTGACTCACCTGCCTGCTGCCGTCGCTGGCAAAACAGAATCCACCAAAAGATAACGTTCTATAGGGCAGCAAAATGTCCAGCCAGCACTGCAACGCAGTCTGCGTACTTTGTCGCAGTCCCAAGGGTGTTAAAAATCCTCTGTCCCTCAATGTCAAGGAAGTGTATCAGAGTGGCTGTCTTTCTAATATCACTCATGTCAGTCCAAGAACCGTTATGTAGTTTTCAAATGACTTGTGCCACTGGGGCCACAGAACTGGTGGTTCACCTGGGAGAGCCAGGAAAGGAGTAGGTGGTGAGAACGTCAGCTCCATCTTCATCGCCAATGTTATGTTCCAGAATGACAGATGCAACTGCGGAGTGAGTGTGCATCTCAACAGACCTTTACTTAGTGCTCGCATCATCCACAGTACAACTTGTGTCAACATTCACTGAACCAGTGACTTACAGTAGCATGCTCTGTCATCAACACACTGTCATTTTACTGTCGTAAAACACACAACAGAGCTATGACAACGTGACCATACATAACAGTTAACAGCCAAATTGATAACAGTACTCTTCTTCCGAAGAGTTTGTTGCTTGTGGCAGTTTGGTCCAGTATAAATTAATATTACTTCCAACCACGTAGTGAATAATTTGTAAAATAGTTTGTAGAAATCTTCAACCGGGCTCCTTCCTTTTGGATTAATTCGGTGATCGACTAGTACGGGCT
>JAQFJB010210188.1:0-11699 GCA_029874875.1 Naso minor
CACAACTTCCAACCTAAACCGATTTGGGGTCACTTTTTTGTGCTTTGTATCACGACCACATGTTGAGTCACATGCAATTGCTCAAAAAACGGACGAGGTGGCCAAATAACCCTGCAGCGATCGGCCTGCTTTCAAAGTCCTAACACATCCTAACAAAGTCCGAACACTGTGGGCAACCTGTCAGTCACAGGGGTAAAGCATCCAATCAGGAGTTAGCGTATTCGGCGCAGAGCAGTTTGATTGGTTACTAGTGTTGCTATGGAAATCTCGCCGCTGATTGGATGTTTCCCGTTGGCTCTGCCCGGCAACCGGAGACGCTTTGGGGAAAGTGCCGGTAAGTTTACGTTGAGCTTAATTCATTTCATTTTAAAGACCGCTGTCGTCCTTCAGATGACTTAAAGTAAGTAAAATGAATAGAGCTAGTGTTAATTTTATTTTTTATGCTGTAATTCATGTACACGAATGTAGCTTACCGACCCATATCGCTAATTCACCAATATTGATATCAGGTACGTATCAGGCTACTGTACAGTAATTGCAGGCATTGTTTAACACGGCCCAGTATGAAGTTAAACCCCAACCATTCAATTTGTGTTGTAAAATCTTATTTTATGGCCATCGTTGTTGTAGTTTTGTAGCGTAATTAAACATCGTTTAATCCGTACAATTGGAGCTAACTTAGCTTCAATATGCTATCGTTCAAACCGGTCTGGAACAAAGTCAAACTCGTAACTATTCTGTTTGTGTTGTATTAGCTCATTTTATGGTCACTGTGTTGTTGTTTTTAGCGTAATTCACCGTAATATAGATTTTAAAATTGTTTGTTTGGTCTGATGTAAATACCGTAATTTCTGAGATTTTTGACGTCACATGGTGACCGTCACTGACCATTATTTTACACCAGTAGTGCTTTTATAGCATTTCGTTCAATTGGTTGTTACAAAGCCTAGCTAAAGTAAGAATTAATTAATTAATTAATGTGTAAATTAAATTTATATCTCAATTTCTATTTTATAATATTGTTTATTTATCTTTATGTGTTTTACATTATTAGTACTGCAATACATCTGTCTATCTGTCTCTCTGTCTGTCTGTCTACATATTGATGAATTTGTTGTCTAATAATAAAGTTTTTCTTTCCATTGTGTTATTCCATATCTGCAGAAATGACAAAGACAGACAAACCCGACTCCTACTGGGCAGGTGTCATGTCCCTATATGCCCAAGGCAAACACAGATTCAGGACAGGCCAGAAACGAGGGTCCAGGAGATGGAGGGCTGTCATGCAGCGCATCCAGGTCTGTCCTTTGACGCCCCTCTCTAACCAGGCTGTCAAAACACATGACATATTTGGGAAAAAGATTCCACGTACATGTGGATATCATGAGGTAAGTTATAATACTGAATAATTTGATTGAACATGTCAAGGGGATAGGGGATAAGTCCATATGGGAAAATGTATTGTCTGTTCATTGGTTGTGCTTTAATTGTTTCACTGTTCAACAGTTGTATATTCAATTAATTGGTATTGTCAGGACTAAAGTAAATGAGGATTTTCTTTCTTTCTTTTTTTTCAGCCCACACAGACAGGATCCACCCACACAGCCTCAACCTCACAGAGGACTGAAAGTCAGCCGGGTACTTCCAGTGCTGCACACCAGGTTACTGGACCAGCAGTGCAACCAGGAAAGAAACACACGGCCTCAGCCTCACAAAGCTCTGAAAGTCAGCCGGGCAGCCTCCATAAGATTAACTCAATTTCATGCTTTCTGTGTGGCAATGATGTGAGCAGTGAAGAGTATACACAACACCTATCAGACTTCCATGTTGAAGAGCAATGTGAGCAGTGTGGTGTTAAAGTATGGGGGGCAGTTGGGCTGCTTCAACACATTGAAACTGTCCATGAAGACCAAGCTACACTGTTCGCATCTCAGGCACCACCTGCATCACAGGTACCTGCTCCACCACCTGCATCAAAGGTACCTGCTGCACCACCTGCATCACAGGTACCTGCTTCACAGACACCTGCTGCACCACCTGCATCACAGGTACCTTCATCACAGGTATCTGCTGCACCACCTGCATCACAGGTACCTGCTGCACCACCTGCACCACAAGTACCTGCATCACAGACACCTGCTGCACCACCTGCATCACAGGTACCTGCATCACAGGTATGTGCTGCACCACCTGCATTGACAAGAACCTACATCACTCTGCGCCCCCCTGACGTTGATTGGCCACTCTTTCCTCCGAAGCAGTTCTGTAGAGTGATAAAACCAGCTGACCAGGAGTGGATCGCAAAGTGCCTGTATGATCGAACTGGTCTGCTGATGCAAGACCTGTCAAAGAACTGGTTCTACCCTCCAAGCCCCCCCAAACCAACAACATCCCCTCCAGATCCACACACATATTACAGGCAGCGGATGTTTCTCTGGGCTCCCATGAGGATGTGGGGCATTCCTCTAAAGTGCAGCCAGCGCAATGTGAAGATGCACCACTCCGGCATCTATAACAAAGTGAGGGAAGTAATTGATATCGATTCAAAATATTACTTGGTTGGAGGCGACTACCCTCGCTGCAGTAGGTGTATGGTGCCAGTCTGTCCATGGAGTTCCGAGATCCTGAACCAGCTGGATCCAGCTCATCGAGCCAAGTTTCCAGCTGTCCTCACCACCCACCTGGCACTGGACAGAAAGTGTGTCACAATGCTGAAGCCCAGGACAGTGGGGAACAGCTCAAGCTATATCCAGCAAGCTCTGCAGGAACTTCACAGTGAGGACTGGGCACGACGCTCAAGTGAGTACCTGACTGACTGTGAATTTCACAGGAAGTCAGTGCTCACCCAGGCCCCAGCTGTGTATGCAGCCCCCCCACCCTATTGCCCCCTCCCACTGGCCCAGTGGTTTGAAACAGTGCACGCAAATGAGATTCTTGGGCATCTGAGTGAGATGAAGGCCATCATTACATCTACTTATGGCAAGATTCTCAAGCTGGATTCCACCAAGAAGGTACAGCTGTGTAAATGTCAGTTGATTTGCAGTGATGAGAAGATTTTTCACCGTGTTGTTCCTCTTGACTTACAGAAATGTTTGATCCTTATGTATTTAGGTGACCAAGAAACTTGCTGGCAGCATTGAAAACATGGCCACGTGGATGACAAACGTTGGCAATGAATTTGGCCAAGTGCTAAATTCTGTCCTAACAACTGGTGAAGGGGCTGGCCTGGAATAGCTGTGCCAAGGCATTGTGCACCGATATAGAGATGCTGGAGAGCCACAGCCAGATGCTATCTACGTGGACAGAGATTGCTGTGGTGAGAGTGGTAAGTGGCATAATGAAACTAATCATTAATTACAGTTCTACATGAATGACTTCAGAATGAGCTCCATTATTCTGTGTCTACATAAGTATATTATAGGTGGTTTGCAGTCACGTGATTCCGATGAATTCATTCACACATCCTAAAGTTTGACATGTCTGAGTTCTTCAGGAGAGAAGCAACTCAGGTTTAAGTGCGGGGAGTCACTGTCAGGACGAAATTAACGGTCTTTACTTTCCTCCCTCTGTACATTAACAATGAGCCTGTCTGTCTCCCTACCAGTACCACGGTCACATGGTGTGTGTTACAGGATTGATTACAACACACAACGTAAACAATGTGACTGCATGTACATGTAGGCTAGATAGTGCAGGAGGAGGGGAGAGACCAGTGGATCACGGTGATCCAGTCACGGTTACCGGGACAACAGACTGTCAGCAGCGGGGAGGCAGAGATCTGTTTTGGCCAGAGTCTGCACGGGAGTCATGTTAATAAATTATATTTAACAACAATTCACACAGTAATTTGGAGAAAAGATCAGGAATTTAAAGAGAAGCAGCATGTTGAGGTGATCTACTCTTACTTATACTCAAATTACACCGATGTCGTTTCACATTTTTACAAAATAACACCTGGTATTGATAAAGCACACATGTGAGATAGTGATCACAACAAAAATGTGTTTCTCTCTGTTACGTTATCTTTTTAAATGACTGAAAAGTGTTATTTCAACCTTGCTCTCCCCTACTCAAAAGCATTTTTTGATCAGTTTTTTTCTTTTTAATTTCTCCCCTTTGTGGGTTACTTTTAGTTTAGTTTTTCCTGGTTTGACCGGTTTGTTCAGCCGTAGTCAGCGCAAAACCGGGGCAATTTCCTACCGTTATCATGCTGGCAAAACAGTTCCTGCCCCCCATTTGCAGTTGTGACATTCTGCGTGACGTCACCTGCAAACCACCTATATTTACATTATATATCTCATAATATATTATGCATGAGTACAACTATCACATGTGGGTGGTAACAACTAGTGACAATGCTATTTTTTAGACAAGTAAAGGATCTAAAGACTTCTCCCTTCACTAGTTGCCAAGCAAATTTAATACAATAGGACATAGACATAAGACAAAAGCATTACACAGAATAAATACATAGTTCTTATATAAATGATAACATAACTTATCATTATTGTATCAGACATAAGTTTGTTATTGCTTTGTGTATTTCCTCTTTTTCGGTTTCTGTAAAACTCATAACTGTGTGTATACAGGAGACTACTTTGTCATATTCTTTGTGGCAGCAGTGGTTTCTCCTTACAGATTTTTTAAAAATGTCCTGAAAGTCATTCAAATATGCAGATACCCTGATTGCTGCCTAATCAATATCATTTTACTGGGATGCAACATATAGGAAGTACCAAATGGAAATGAAGGGAAATTGTTTATTGAATTGTTACAAATGGTAACATGTAAAGGGGACACGGACGCAAAAATGAAGTTCAATATGATTTTAATAACTAAAAATGTCTAGGGGTATGTACAAAAGGGAACCGCGCTCCCGATGCAAAATACAAAATAAAAAGCAAAGGGGCTCAAAAGAACCAGAAGGGCACAAAACAGGGCACCAAGGCCAGCAAAAACAAAACAACAGCTACAAGTAGCGAGAGCGAAACGGGCGCTGGAGTCAGACGGGCAGGCTCAAGGGAAGCAGGCCGGATGCAAGTGAGGAGCAAGAGGAGGTTCCAGCCGCCGTTTAAGTACTGCACGCCCCTCCCTGGCCCAGGTGGCAACGATGGTAGCCTACTCCACCTACTGCGCCAGTGGTGGTCCTGCAGGGCATGGGGCACAACAAAGATTAATGGGTGCCAAACCCACATGGACCCAGAGGGGGGGAGAGAGGAAAAAAAAAAAAACAAAAACAAAAATACCAGGCTGGTAACACCTTGCAAGTTTACATTTTTTTGCATCTGCGTCATTCCAGCGTATGGTACGGTACGGGAGATCCCAGCTGTAATAGACAGCTGGGATCTCCCAATCCCGTTTTTCAGATGTGTCGTCTCAAGTCCTAAATGTCATGTCGCGTCGGATGGCCAGGTTTATTAGGTTTCCACGCACTCGGGACTCCTTGAATGAGACCAAACAAGGCTTCTTTGCGGTAGCTCAGTTAAGTGTTTATTGGCTTCATCAGCCAACACCTCTAATTCTATAGGGTCGAATTTGACTTTCATTTCTCTAAACTCGCGATGCTGCAAACCATGAAACACGCAAAACCCTCATTTAAATAGGTGTGTCTCCAACACGTTTGCACCTGTTGTCATTCAGGCAGTCACTCTTAGTAAATCACCCACAAACTGCGGTTCAACCCCACACGCAAAATTCTAGATTGCGCACGGAAATTAGTACACGCAAATTGGGATCTTAGTAGATCCGGCCCTTAGTGCGATCCAGTGTTGAGTCTGTGCTGTGTCCATTGGGATTTGTTTTGTGTTTTTTGTCTAAAAAAAAAAAAAAAAAAAAGACTGAATCTGACAAACATGAAGAGCAACATGCTAAAGAAAAGCTTTTGATGAAACATACAAGAAACTTTTTCAGTAATTGTGAAACTTTCAGGTCTCCAGCGGCTCCATTGACAGCAAGCATGTCCTAACATGATCCAAATTTATGACGAACATCTTTGATTCACTTTTCACTCTGTCCTTCCAATTCTTCAGTTTTTGACACCTGTTCCCTTTCTCTCTGCTCCCTGAACTCACCTTTTTTTTTTCTTTTCACTCATCTCTTCTCACCCTCCTCTCCCTCCTGTTCTTCCTCTCTGTGTCTCTCTTCATCCCTCAGGCGTATGGCAGCTGCTGTCAGATGTTATCATCTGATGCCTGGCTGCTTTCTCATTCCCCAGCATGTTAAGATCACAAATTCTCTGTCGCTTTCTCTTGTTTTGCGTCTCAGTCTTATTTATCTTTTTACTTTGTCTTAATTTTTTGTGGTTCCTTCTTCATCCCTCTCAATTTTCTGTTTCTGCTTTCTTGTTTCTCTGACATTTGTTGCAAATTGATAAAAAGACATTTTTTCCACATTTTCATCTTTGTGTCTGTAGTCATTCCAGTAAAAATGAGGAGATGTGAATAAAGCAGGATGAAGAGAAATGAATGTTCCCACTGAAGTGTCATCTCAAGCAACATCATTCACTGGTGGCTCCACAGCTGGATCAGCTGTAATTGCAGCTTTTTAGTTTCATTTGCAGCCTTTGAGATTGTGTTTACTTTGATGATGGTATGTAGAGTTCAAACTTATCAGTGCAATCCAAGCTCTGCAAGGCTTTCTATTTCTCAAGTTTCCACAAACATGACAAAACAGAGTATGAAATATCAGCCTCTGCAAATGAAGTGCATCACCACTCCACCAACCAGAAGTTGATTTGTAAACGTTACTCTGCTCAAAATTAAGTCAGGACTGGTGAAAGTTCCTGATTCTTCCTGCACTGATGGGCTCTGCAACCTTTCCATTACACAAGAAGCTTTCAAACATTCAGGCTCATGGCTCTGCAGCGACATTCAGGTTTAAGGAATCTTAATTGTCCCTGAGTGGCCATTTACTGTACAGCCAGCAGTGATCACACAACAATCAACACATCAATAGGCCTATCACAGACATGCCAGCATCTGTCAAAGCTTAACAAGCTTCCTTTTGAGCAATAATTGGTAGGCTTTTTTGGGGTTTTTTCAAATGCAAGTTTAACCAACAAGAAGATCTTTGCATTAGTTCTGTTTAACGAGGCAAAACTTTGTTCACTGTATGCCAAATTATTCTTGCTGCACAAGTGTGTTCCACTCTGTTTCACAAAACTGTTTTTAAGTTAAGCTCAAACTTGGTTAAAACTGAACCATTACATTAAAAGTCATTATCTGAATTGATGAATGGTGTAATTCAAACAAGTTTTAATTGAGATTCTTCTTTGATCCTGAAAAACAAAAAAAAAAATGCATGAGACAAACAAAACATTGACGACCAAAAAGTGCATCTCTGACTCAAATCATCATCTCACAGATGCAATACTTTTTTTTCCCACCCACACACATTCCACTGTTAGGAGCCATTTACACGATGGAACAATGCATTTCTCTCAACAAAGACATCTGAGTGTCTTTGCTTTCTTCTCTCTGTTTTTTTGCACAATAAGCCTTATAATAAGGATATTTACAGTCATATTCATTGTTCTACAGCAGTAATATGACCAACAGTGCAGTCACAAGAGCTGGAAGCTCATTGCTGACATCACCACTAGCTGAAAATAACCGAGGTTGAGGGGCATTTCAAGCGCTTTCAAAATAAGTTGAAAAAGGTTTCAAAAGACGAGACAATTACCAAATTTTTAGTGGTGTCCTCTCATGTACCGAGGCTAAAACATGAAGTTAAAAAGCGGCTAATAAGCAAGAGACAGCTTTTTGTTTCCTTGAGTGGCTGAAAGAACTGTTTCTGGGTTAAAAGCTGTTTTTCAATTGTGTTTTAGTGTCAGTGCTTGAGAGGACTCTAAACATTTTCAGTTAACGGTGACGTCAGCAAGGAGCTTCATCTCTTGCTACTGCACCATTCGTCATAATAATGCTGTAGAACATTATATATAATCGTAAATATCCTCACTATAAGGTTTAATGTGCAAAAAAACAAACCCCTGCTTTAGGTTCAATAGGGCTGACAAAGAGAAAGTGAGAAAAACAGGACATACTAACACCAGTTTGAATATAATGTAATAAACACTTAAGTTTTGGTTTTGTTTAGACCATGTAATTGGAGGATGTGCTTAAACTAGAAACTACTTCAAACAAGTTTTTCTTGATTTTTCTTTCATCAGCTTCTTACTGTTGTTGATCCTCACGCTGAGCTGAAAAGAATCCAAGAATAAACATTCAGGTCTTTTCATTTTGAACAAAATATGCAGCTAATAATCGGCTCATATTTATTTTTTAATCTCATTTAGAATAAAATGGTGACTTGTAACCCTCAGGTTGGTCAGTATTTTTTTAAATGTTTGACCACATTAGATCACCACCAGAGAACAAACAGCAGTTGTCCTGTTGAGTCATGTTGTCTTGCAGTGAGCCCCACACCTGTGCACCCTCCAGAACTGGGGGAACCACGGATCGGCGCCTTCGACGTCAAAGTGGTGGACCTGAGGAAAATCCTGTTAGTTTGGAGCTGCAGGGACAAATCAGGAGGGTTAATCCTAAAGAGCCGTGACGTTCTGTGACACGGCAAATCCCCACGTATCAGGGCTACCTGGTAAGACCTCGCCAACTCTGAAATAAAACCCCTCCACCTTCAGTTTGATTTGTTTTATAAGACCAATGTCCTCAAAGAGCCATGTTCTTTGAAACATCATGTCCCACCAATCAAACCCAAAACAACAATCATGTTTTAGTCTGATTACCTTTCATTGAGGTGCACTGCTGGCGGACATGGTATGATAAAACGCCCTCACATATGTAATGATGCAGAAATAAAGACTTGTGAAAAGTGGTATTGAGTCTGTAAGTGGACACACAGTGACTCAGCTTCTGGACTAATACTTCCATTGTGTTGCTGCAGTTGATGTGAAAGGTGTGAAAGTCATGCATTTTAAAAAGGGCAAAAAAATAAACTGAATTCAGAGGCTCTTCATTAGATCAAATCATCCTAATTTAGAAAGGAAATCAGTCTTTGACTGGACAGTTATATTTTTTTCAGCACAGCAGAAATAAATAACATTTAGTGACACAAAAATGAATATATTAAGATGCAATTTCAGAGCAACAGACATTTGATAATCTGTTTATAGCCCAATACATACTGTGCAATTTCAGCAGTATTATACAAGGCGAGTCAAGAAACTTCTTTGGTGTGCGCGGCGTCAGCACGTGTCATACATGTTCACAGCTATATTAACAGAGATAATCAATGAAAAATAATAAGAACCGGGCCCCTGAAACAGTAGCATTTACATGTGTAAGGGATAAACTCTAAGTAGAGGAATAGGAGGAGAATGTGGATGTGGTCGTAGCGACAGGAAAGAGGCCAACTTGGGATGCCAATTGTATTAAAGGGGCTTTGGTAAATATTTATTAGCATGTTAACCCTCTCTGTTTGTTTGGACTAAATGCCGGTGCTTGGATGATTGGTGTGTCATGTCATGCTGCGTTGCTATAGGTTGTTTAGTAGATATGGGTTGAGGTAGTCATCCAAAATATTTAACATGGTCAGAATTTTGTTTCAGGCTGTCTTTGGTTGGAAGACCTGGACAACAGCTGTCCGTGAACCTCTCTCACAAAGCAACGCTGAAACCTGACCAAAGGTGTCGCCATGTTTAGTCATCTTTTGTCTCTGCGGCACAAAGTCACACAGTGTGTAGCAGGCTTTGATCAGTTACATCCAACACTTACATTTTTTAATCTTTACAGGCAAATGTTTCTTCACTTTTCACACTTTGGTCATTTGTTGGCAGTACTTCATTTGATGCCTCAGAACAGCAAGACTGCTCTTAGCTACAACTAGCAGCTCTTATGGTTGTTCTGTCAGTTGGTTGGTCAAAGAAAATTCCCCACTCTCCCCATAGTTTTTCCCCTAAGTGGCTGAAATTTGGCATTGAGGTCAAGTGTGAGTGTGTGTGTGTAAAGGTGTCTTTGTGTTCATGTCATTTGGCCAAAATGGGGCATGGTAATGGGAGTGGCCTATTGCAAAGAGGTGCATAACTTCCAAATCGATTCACAAACATACATCCCAAAAATGCAGTTTAACATTAGCTGCTGGTCACAGCTATTGTGAACTCGTGCTTGTTATACTGAAAGTGTGGGTGCGTGGGTGCGTGCGTGTGTGTGTGTGGTGATCTTATACTTAAACTATATTCTTATACTTATACTTATTTCATTTGTCAGCCACCCACAGAAACACACTCACACAGACAAACACAGAAAGTGTTGCACAGTAGTGATTGTCCTCCAGTTGAAACGAGAGTTCAGAGAGAAAAGGTTCTGGCATGGAGGCAGTGAAGTGATGCTGAGATATCATTAGGGAAAATGAAACTGTGGTTGCCATGGCTACCACGACATTGTCGTTCTGTACATTGTACAGCCTTTGGCCTTATGTCATTTCACTGATAAAATGAGGCTATTCCCCTGAAATAGTGCCACTTTTAAGGTAATGAGATTTCTTCCATCGTAACTGACTGCTGTAGGTTTTTATCCGTCATTTAGTTTTTTAAAGCGGTGATTCAAATCCGTTTTCATCTCTATCTTACCTTCAACCTATTTCCACCCTCCCTTTCCCTCTTCTAATTCCTTTAACATTCTCACTCACACACACACACACAACAGGTTTTGTCACTGAACAACAATTGTCCAGACACAGCTGTCTCGATTTACAATGTCAAAAAGTTTGGACTTTCTGATACAAAAAGGAAGCACTAGTTTTTGTACCGGCATGACAATAAAAAGTTCTTTAGAGGCTCAGCAAGGCCAGCATTTAAAAAGAAGAATTTCAGAAGCAAAGTGATTCAGTCTGCTGTTGCAGTCCACGGATCAGCTCACAGAGATGAGTTAAATATAACTGATTCAGCATAGTTAGACCTTTACTTTACTTTACTTATTTATTTATTCATTACTTGCACTGATATCAAGTAGTAAACTGTTTTGGCTGTTGGAGGGAAGAAGACCTTGGAGAGTCCAAAGAAGAGGCGGCTGACCTGTGGGCTGTTCAACACATAGAGGAAGAAAACACTGAGGGTTGGAGAAGCAGAAACTTTTGCTAACAGGTTAAAGTTCTTATACACCAAACTGACAACAAAGTTTTGTGAAAATGTGCCGCAATTTAGTAGCCAGTGATGTTTCTCAACTGTATAAGTCGAGGATTTTAGGGAAGGCAGAGTCGATCCTGGCAGATCCCAGCCATCCTTTGGCAGTTGAATTTAAGTTGCTGCCGTCTGGACATGGATACAGTCTGCTGAGGTGCAAGACAAACAGACTCAGGACTTCATTTGTCACTGCTGCCATTAGCCTCTTGAATGACTGACTTCTTTATATATTTATTGTATGAAAGTGTTATTTTTTATTGTTATTATGTATTTATGTTGGTCGTGCTTGCTGCTGGCTGTAAAACAAATTGTCCCCCCTCGGGGAGAATAAAGATCTTGAATGATCTTGAAAGATCTTGAACCTTGAACGTTGAACCTTGAAAGAAAAAGCTGTGACGCGGATCGGCTGCTGCACTGTGTTTTGTGCGCTGCTGTCCGGCCAAAAAGTATCATTGTTCACACCACAAAGACAATAGCAGGCGGCTTGTACATGCTGCACCTGTGCCACGGTAAGTCCCTCCAAAGATAAACAAACCGTTGTTATGATTAAGCAGCACTTTTT
>JAQFJB010210393.1:0-11698 GCA_029874875.1 Naso minor
TAATGAAGGACTTTACAAGTGCAGAATCTCTGGAGCTGGAGAATCACCAGAGAGCTGGCTGACTGTCAGAGGTGAGATGTAATTAAAATATATTTGTATTTTGAATATGATCTATCTTATGTAATATATCGATATAACAAAGCATGCCTTTTATAATGTCTAGCATTTTGTCTTGTCTAGACTACAGCGTAGTGAATAATAGGTATAATTTTCTTTCCAGTGGCTAATGCAGACCCTCACCCTTCCTCCCATTCCACCTCTCAGCTCCTAGTGTTGCTCTACACTGGTCTCGGTGTTCTGGCTTTGCTGTTGTTGGTGGGATTGCTAAGATGCACGAAATGTCAAACAGTAAATGGAGGTACAGAGAACGCATCTAAAACTCCCTGAACTATGGACACAAAGAGGTTCTTTGTTGCAGAATGTGACTGTTATGCCACCAAGCTCAAAAGCCGATCTAGTGGTTCACTGCACTGTAAACTTGTTTTGTTTATTTATTTTTTGTTGTACTTCAAACAGGTGCCACTAATACTTCTTCCTCACAGCCTCCACCTTCTTCACAAACGGGTGAGGAACATGAAGCTCCTTGCTCAACAAAGCGCTCATGACATTCCTCCTGTTTTCCGTCTCAAAATTCACACCAATCGTTACGGTTAAAATAAGTGTTAGGATATAATCAAATAATGCACATCCTTGGACTACCATAAGACTCAGTGAATTTCTGCAAGTAGATCTTTTAGGCTTATGTTCCTCCAGTTTCTAATTAGGAAACATTGGAAAACTGTCTGCCTACATATACCTGCTACTTGTGTGTTAAGTGTTGTATATGTTTTTTTAAATGTTTCAGAAGAAGCCGCTGCAGCTGCTCTAGAAGAGTCAACATATGCTGTCATCACCCATCCCACAAGTCTGAAAGGTAGTTAAAGACATTAAGACACAAAATATATTATTTAAGAAAAGGTTAAAGGAAAATGTTATTAAGTTTTACTTTCTAAAGCTCAAAAGATGTGAAAGCACAAGCAAGTCCAGTCTGGAGCCAATGAGACATCCTTCACCTTATCTGTCATCTCCTCCCCCTCTTCCATTACAAAGTTACATGTGCATCATCATTAGTGTGACTCAGGCATATTTAAATGAGAACAAAACATTGTTTAGGTGTCACAAAAAGGTGAGGAACCATCAAACTGCCAATCTGACATTTCTAGAATTTTTTGAAAAGTTCTTTTTTTTTTCAAACTGTCTGTTTCAGAAGCTTTAGGTCATTGTGATACTCAGAGCTTCTTTTCTAGCAGCTCAGACAAAAACCACACGAGAAACCCACAGACAGAAAAAGGCAGATGGGCTCTTGAGTTCTTCAGCGAGTCAAGTAGCCACAAAAGCAAATGAAAACACAAACTGTACATTTATTTTTATCAGAGCAACAAACATTAAATGTGTTGCTGCGTGAGCTGGTGGTTTTGTATTTTAAGAATCGAAATCGTACTAGTTATCACAAGACTTATGCACTGGAGTAAATTTAGACCCATATTTTCTCACACTTACATTTTGTCCTAGATGAACCTGCTTTACATAGCATAGAAAGACACTTTGTGTATTTCTGCAAACTGTGAACAGAGTTACAAAGTTTTAAAAGAAAGACCATTCTAATTAGACTAAAATTTATGGCACAATGGTTTTAAGCACTTGTGGCTACAGTCGTAGCACAAAATCAAGAGCAGAAAAGCTTCAGAAAGCAAAAACTTCAGCTGATATTTTGCTCTCATCTGTATCCATTGCAGTTGGTGCCAGCAGCCAAACCCTGGTTTCAGGATGCAGGTTGTTTCAAGTGTTAATGCAGATACTGAGAGAGTCACTTTCACTAAAAGAAGTAAGCCAGTGGTCAAAAAAGCAAATATGGACAACAAATCGAAAATGGTCATCAAGAGCTGTAGTGTGAATGCAACCTTAAGGTGCCTTCAGACTGTAAGCGATTAAGGTGCTGAGCACCACAAGATGACCTTCAAAGTCAAAGACGTGATTAGACGCGATGTCACTTTGGGCAACACACATGGAGTGAAACGTGTTGTGACGTCCATCGCTTCATCGATCTATGTTGAAAGTAATTGAATTTTTTGAGCGCCATTGCATGAGGCTGGGCCATGACAGCCAATCAGTGTTGAGATTCTCCTGACGTCAGTGACATCCCAACGGCACAACCATTACCAGAATTGGTCAGACCATTTTCACGAAACAAATAAATCCACGAAGTGAATGGGTGTGGTTAACTAGACGAGCCATCCCCCCGCCTCCTCTGAAAGAGCTAATATAAGCAGACTGTGTACAAATGATGCAACTGAAGCCATCCAATTATGATCAAGCGACACCCTACTGGTGTTTCTTGCGATAACATTGTGTTCATTGATTTTGGTCTCACCACACCTTCAGAATTTACAGTGTGAGCTTGTCAGTGGCAAAAACAAGCACTTTTAGTTCATGTACTTTAAAGGGCACACTTTCCTTCAGGATTACACTGCAGTCACTCAGCTTCACATCTGTCAGCTGAGGCAATCTACTTGACCAAGACACTGAGACCCAAAATATGTAAAGTAGGACTCATATTAAAAATAAAGTCAGAGTCACCTTCTGATGGATTTTTAAGATTTGTCGAGTTCAAATGTATGAGCAGAAACATGAGTGCTGAGTGCTTTTAACCATTGTTACAGCTGTAGTGTTTGTATCTTGTTGTGTCTTGCAGGTTACTGAGAGCAGAGACACCAGAGAGGAGGAAGGACTATTGTAAATAATGCAAGGAAGTCCCACAACCACACACAGACCTGTTACGTTCATTCAATGACTTGGACATTTTTTTACTCTCAGCTCATTTGATCAGTTACATTTTTAATCATGTTGTTTAAAGTCAATGACATATTTCTGTGTGTATAGGAAAAACATTTAAACAGTTGTGGCTGGTGAAGAAAGTCATTCGGAAGATGAAATAAAAAAGAAATGTTTTTAATCACTCCTACCTGTCTGAATCCAAGCTGGGTCTTATTCTGTCATTTGAAAAAGAATGCAAGGAAAGCAACATCAAGCAGTGGCAGCATCCCTGCATGCAGACAGCCGAGCCTCATAACAGAGTCACGGCCATCATCTGAGAGTGAGGGCTTCAGTCAACTCACAGCATCACTTCCTGTTTGAAGACGGATCAGTTCATCACAGTTAAACCACAATGTTTTCTTTTCAGTCTGTTCACACACCTGAAAGCGCCGTTGACATGAACAGAGCTGCTAAATACACCCACAGTGACCTCTGTGGTCACACAATGTGACAGCTACTTACATAATATTGACCTCAAACTGGGTTTAAACATCAGTGTTAGAAACCATTATCACAGGGGTCACCAGACTTTGCCATGTCAAAGACCCCCATATTCATAAGCATTTAGCCTGTGGCAGGAATCCCCTTCTGGCAAAGCTCTTAAACTGCTCTTTAGCAGCTGAGGCATCTCTGGTCTGGTCATCTGATGGTCTCTCTCTTTTCAGAAAGATTTCCCATTTTAGCATGAGGGAGGTCGCTTATTTTCAGGGGCACAGCAACTTTCTGATATATGATTTCGCTCATCGCAGATGCTCCATTCTAAATAAACTGAGTGGTGTGTGTTACTGTTTTAATTGAAAGACTGATGTAGAAAAGAACACAGATTTCAATATGCAGTGGTTAATAAATAAACAGGCATATTAAAGTAATATCACAGTAAATACTGCAAAGAGCAAATCACATTTCTTATTTCCTTTTTTAAACAGGTCAGCGTTCAAATCCATTTCATATCTTTTTCTGCATAGCTCAGTGCTGCCCCCCAAAGGATCAGGTTGGCATAACAAATAAGAGATGCTCTTAATTAGAAACTATTAATGTTTAAAGATTTAATGCAGTCTCATGAACATTTGTAAAATATCACTCAGTTTAAATCATCTTAAACAATGCTACATTTTGAAGCTTAGATAAATTAATTCTGAGGTCATTTTCAGATTGTTTGTTTATATGGGACTTATGAGGAAACATTTACTGTTAATGTCAGGCTGAATTTATGTTATGGGTAAAAGTTATTGTTCTCATTGTATTATTGTTCACTGGAGCATTATTGGAGTATTGCCTGTTATTTTTATGGCATGTGTTAATATCAGCCGCTTGGTGGCGCTGTTGAGACAGCGGGTAATGGGGAGGTGTGTTATGGAGGGAGAAGAAGAAGAAAAAAAGAGAAAACCTCGGTAACTGGATGTGACCTGTGTTGAGAGACCGCACTAAATGTTATGAGCAGAACCCAGTACATTGTTGGACTCATTCATTCCTGCACACGCACCCATGTCACTTACAATAACGCCTTGTTACATTCCTTTAAGTGCACTAAAGGGTTTTCATCCAAAAATATATTATTTTTAGGGGTGCTAAGATGAAATTTTAGACTTTAAGAGTCCGAGACAGAGACTAAAAACCCGTGTGAAAGGTCGTATGTGTGTTTTTGGGAGTCCCTGAGAAATTATCTATTCTATCTTCCAGAATGTGTTTTGTTAAAATTTTTCTTTACAATTCTGACAAGACTATAATTTTTTAATGCTGCACAACATGACCTCTCATTTTTCTTAATTCTACAAGGAAAGTTGATGTCAGACATTTATCACATACAAAATAAAGGATTTGACCTGAGATCAGGCAAAATATTTGGTTTCTCTCTTCAGCACGACAGAACGTGTCCAAGCAGCAACAATTTTAATCACTGCCTCTTGAAAAGATGAACACATAACATGGAGAGATGCTATCTGTAACTGAAAGACTTGACTCTGACTTAATTAAATTTGTCGGTAATGGCAGCAATGCACGTCAGAATGTATCAGAGACAATGGCATTTTGGGTTGACATTATGACATTGATTTTTTGTAGTGCATGGCACACAAAGATAAAAGCTCATAATCTGAGCAGAAATGAAAGCGCCAGTGGTTCATGATGTTACATTTCATATATAAGAGGACACTGATATTCTCAAGGCCAAAACATTATTACTGGATAATTTTTCTCCAACACCACATTCAGCACTTGAGACACCTTTATAAGCCAACATTAGAAGGGAAATATTGGCTTTTGTCTGAACAGAGGACCACTCAGATATATTTTGCAATTAGAGAGAGACCATTGTTATATTAATTAATTTTACTCCTGATTCTGATGAGTTGTTTAAACACAACCTTGGAGGGAAGTGAGGTTAATATCTTGGTGTTGTATGTTGTCATTGTAGAAGGAGAAAAAACACACACCGTGGACAGTTTCTCATGAGGTGCTGGTGATGGTGCAGAATACTGGTTGAGAGAAGACACTGCACACTCAAGCTCCAAGTACAATAATCTGTGTTTAATCAGATTATAATTGTATTGTATTTAATTTAGCTATGTAAAGAACTAGTGGTGTATTGCCATCTAGAATGAAGAATGACGTCACACGCCCTCTCTGTGTGCTGTTATCAAGCTTTTAAGTTTCTTTGTGTTGGTCGTAGGGACAACCTCGCGTTCATGTTAGTTCATGTGAGTCCCCTTCTTTCGGAACTGTTGGCCGCAGCGAGCGAGGAGCAGCCGAGCACATTTTTATATTTAAGCCAGGCCCCAGTAATGTAACACAGACAAGCAGGAGGGCTAACATCACAAGCTGTTCAATAATCACATAAATGTTTTGATATTGTGATTTCACTGAGACTCTGACCCGCCATACTTCGTCGAAAGAAACGATTAGACAGACTGTGACAGTTACACGTTTTATTTATTTTACCTTTATTTTATCACAGAGAATTTAAGCTCTTTTTGAAGGTTAATTCATGCCCAAGGTGCATTGTAGGTAAAAACTCGGAGTAAAGAGCATCAAATTATATGACTGTAAGTGGCAGCCAGTAAAGTTGAAAAAAAAAAGGGGACAGAGGTAAAATAGCATTTTCCCCAGCATTGCTTTGTAAACAAAAATAAACCAGTGCTGTTGTCTGCAAATTGTTAACGATGTCCAACCCACCACATCATGAAGCCTGCAGTGGTGACTGAGGGATTTTGCGTTAGTAATTAAGCAAAGACTTGCATGATACACTGAATCAGGAGTCCGTAGAGTTGATTGGGATGCATATAAACTCGTCTCCATAATCAATCACACAGAAAAGTATCTTCAACAAGTTTTTTCTTGGCACTGCCTAAATGCCTAATTACTTGTTGGAGGTCACCATTTTAATGGGATTACTGTCAGGAGTAAAAATATTAGATTCATTTGGCTGTTGTGAATGAGAGGAACTGCTTTTTAGATTTAAAACTAACTAAGCTGAGCTAATTAAAGTCATGTGTTTTTGATTTGATGTCTTTACCAAAATGATTAAAACAAACAGAGAATAAAATAGATCCCAAAATAGAACCCTTGGAGATACCTTTGGTGATGTTAAGAAGACCCTGTGTGACCCTGGACACACTGATTTTGATCTATAAAATCATTTTTGAAACAGTTTACAGTTTTAAGACTCAAACCAGCATTTCTGAGTTTGATTTAGTAATTCATGGTACACGGAATCAAATATAGACACGATGGCCGACATCAAAATTGTTATTATTCTGCCCACCTAGTTGACACATCACGCAACATCCAATCAGCCTTTTGTTTTGTCTGCATTTTCTTTCTTTGAAGGTTTTGTGTCAACATTGTTTTGTTCAACAGAATGTAGCTTCGAGTGATCTGACTTTTTCAGAAAATGTAGACAATCCTGTACACCTTGTCCTTAAGAAAACATGTAATACTGTTTTTTCAAACACTGGTGTTTCCAGTACTTTTATTTATATGTGGCGATCTGCCTCAGTAACACTGACACAGATTTTTTTCTTAATATTTGAAATGGATAAAAGCTCATTTCACGTCACTCATGCTATGCAGTGTTTCTCTTAACATCTCTTTCTCTCTTGCTTCTCTATGTGTTTGTCTGCCTTCCTTTTTCTCTCATGCACTCACTCACTCACTCACTCACTCACTCACTCACTCACTCACTCACTCACTCACACACACACGCACACACTGTGAATAGCTCCTGATCACAGCACCCTCTTAATCAAAATAAATGAAATTTGCTGCCTTATGGAATGGAAAGAACTGATAAGTGCGACTCCCTAGAGACACTATGCAAATTTTCCACACAAGGCATAGCAGAAGTCATTGATTAAAATGTCTAATATGCCGAGAGGATCAAATGTAAATTAATCTTCTGTGTTCTACTACGCATCTGAAAGGTCACACACACGTATTCATCACAAAATTGTTTGGAACAAAGCTGCCACTGTACTGAAAAATCCTGAGCTCCTCTGGAGATTCTTTTTTCCTCATGAGAGAGTTACTACCGAAAGCATCCTTTCTTATCATTGATGTTAATCTTTCAAGAAAACACTCGAGGCAATATAACACACACACACACACACACAGAGTATAAGAAATCACCAAAGCTTGCTCTGCTTTACATAATTTAAAAAGCAATAAAGCAAGCAGGGACTGATAGAGGAGGAAGGATGAGGGTCAGGCAAAATAATTAGTCTGGGTAGGTGGCAAGTGGATAATTTATGGTTGGTGCAGGACAAAAACATAATTCTGATCAGTCAAAACAGAGTGCTTAGAAACCTGAGAGAACACTTGGATCATAGGTCACTGTAGATTTTTTCAGGCCTTAGCCAGTGATGTTTGAGCAGCTGGAGCAGCAGGCAACAGAGGAGATTGCAGCATTGTGCTGTACAGCAAAGCTAAACCCAAGCTGCAGTCAAACAGTAACTGCAGCTCAGACAAGCTTGCTGGAGTTTTTCTGCCTATCAGAGCTCATTTGTAGACAGTCTCTGCTGTTTCACCTAAACCCCCTTTGGTCCTGTTTGCATACATTACCTTTCACTGGTTGTATTTTAGAACTTTACCCACAATAAAACAATTGGTCCTACTTTTTTGTAGCAGTCTATGACGACTAAAATGCAGTGGTTACTTTTGGACTAGCCTGACTGGTGCTTGGTGGGGTTTTCTTTTCAATCTGTACAGGAGAATAACCTGCAAAAACATTACAATGACTTTACTCAATTTAAGTCTTAAAGGATTAAATGTCAAGCAGTGTTTCCTTCTCCTAAATAAATCTACACAGTATCACCAAATGAATTCACCACAGAAAAAGTAAACTCCATGGTATGGAGACTGAAACAAAAAGTCACTTCGCTTCTGTTGATTAATACTCCTGCAAATAATCTCTTACACATATGTGTATCCTTGAACAGGGAGAATCTTGTCTTTACACCACAAAGGCCTTGGCATTCTGAAGTAAACCAGAAACAAATAATAAGGTGGAGGAGGAGGAGATGGAGGAGGAGGAGGGGAGAGAATGAAGGCACGCAAGGAGCAAAGCAATTCTTCTTTTCATTTTCTGTTTTGACAATGAGCACATCGGAGCACCAGCAGTGTTGAGGATGCATTGTGCCTGGTCCTCTCTCCCTCGTCCTTAGAGACCCATCTGGGTTAACTGGATAAGAAGAATATCCGTGCATCCAGCCAGGCTCGAATTTTGTGGCAATGCGCTGCACATGGTCACACTAATGAAGAGTATAAGCTGTAAAAAAGGCTCAAGAGCTGAGACACATATTGGTTGTTCACCTGATGTAGTCGCAGAGAGATCAGCAGCATGAAGGGAGCTCTCTTCAGAGGTATGCAAAAAAATTGTAGAAACCTCCCCCTCCCATCTGTCCAACATCACACTTCTGCACTTCATCAGACTGAAATGTGAACGGTTATGTTACATTTCTCAAGGTCAGAGCTTCTCAAACTGGTCAAATAAATCAAGTATTAGTGGGAGCAGAGGAAACGTGTAAATTTTTTAGGGAGTATTTTTAAGAGAAATCCCACTTGTTGATACTTAAAGGGGTCATATGATGCTTTTCATTCTCTTTCAACCAATAAATGATGTTACAAAGTCAGATTGCCGTTTTAAATGATGCCAAAGTTTGAAATAACGAGGTCAGGGTATGTAGCAGTAATTCCTGTGGACTGTGTCTAACGGCTCTGAACGCTCTGTTCTCATCAGTTTTTTAAAATCTCAGACCACTAGTGTGTCACAGTGTGCTGGGCTTCTCTATAGGTTCATCTGGAAGGCGTATGTTTGAAGTGGCCAATCAGAGCAGAGTAAGCCTTTAGAGGCGGGGCAGGAGCTAAAACGGAGCGTTTCAGACAGAAGCAAAAGTCCTGGACTGGGGCTGCTGCAGTGAGCTGAATGAGAGAACAGACGAGTTTTTTGGGCATCGAAGCATGAAAACCTGCTCTAGTTGTAACCAAGAATAAAATATGAACCCAAAAAATGAGCATAATATG
This sequence comes from Naso minor, assembly GCA_029874875.1. Lineage (NCBI taxonomy): Eukaryota > Metazoa > Chordata > Actinopteri > Acanthuriformes > Acanthuridae > Naso > Naso minor. Next base: position 9,370 of record JAQFJB010210393.1, read on the forward strand.
TCCTCTTTAAGTGAAAGTCACTTCACTTTTAGGCCACGTTTAGACGAGAGCAGCCCCACTAAAAACAGAAAAATCTTTCCTTTGCTTCTTTAAAAAAATCTGCATTTACATGAACAACTGAAAGTACTGTAGTTTGTGTCCCAGGCCACTAGTCGGCGGTGTAACTTTGTAATGACAAACCATCAGAGCTGCTAAAGTTGTTAACTTCCTGTCGCTGCCAAGCCCTCAGCAGCCACAAATGAAAGAAATTCAGCCATAGTTTGACTTTAAATTTGTTCTATGAACACTTGAACTTGCCTCCATAGACTGTCGTCATATTCGACCTGCTTTTGGTGCACTGTGGAGTGTTTAATCAGAGTTTGTTAGTAGCTACTGAGAAATCCATTGACCTACACTAGCATTAACGTTAGCATCAGTGTAGTCACCACTTTTACAGGCTTTGGGGTTTGCCAGTTTACACAGCTGGAAAGAAGGTTCAAGGTTTCAAAAGATTCCACTCTGGAAGCCGGTTTCTAATGTTTGCGGTTTCAGGGGCACCAGCACGCCGTTGTCATGCAAAAGGAAGGACGAACCGCAACAAAAGTGTTTCATTTGATGCAAAAACCTGCGCTGTACGCTCTGTCAACTGCCTAATTGATCAATGAATAAATAAGTCAGCTGCTCTTGTATTAACTGTAGTCATTATGAGTCCTGTAGTGAACCAATCACACTTTGTTTAAATCAGATCAGTATCTGACGCTGATCAGTTCCATGATTCTGAACTTAAGATAACTTGAAATAAACTAAAAGCTCAAACCGCTGATTCTTGAAGCCTCACACACACACACACACACACACACATCCTTAAAGGGACCTGAGCCAAGTGTCAGTTGTTTTTTGGGGTGAACTCTGTTTGTGTCTCTGTCTGGTTGAAGGTTGTCAGCAGGAACGCTCTCTGTCTTCCTCTCTATTTTCTTCTTCACTCCTCTTTTTATCTTTTATGAAGATTGATTTTGTCCTGCTGCTCTGTGAAGAAGCCGCCGCCTCACAGTCACGCTGACCTCTCTCTGTCTGCATGTGGCTCCAACTCTACTTTCATTTAGAGCTCTTTCTCTTCTCTCAGAGGGATCAGCCGCTTCAGTGAGGGTCACATAAATAAAGATGATGAGAAAGAAAGAGAGAAAATCTGTAGGAGAGAGAGAAATATTTACAGGGTTTAGTGCAGATTTTCAGAAAACAACATAACATGATGAGTGAGATAACATCATCAGAACCTCTGAACACTGAACGCTGTGTGCAGACAGCGTTGTCGAGGAAAGTCCCAGACTTCAGACTGATGCTGCACTGTTGTTTTAGTTTTAGTGTGACTATCGTGGCAGAAAAGTGACAAAATTAAGAAAATTCAAAGAGTCAATGAGTTTTGTCCACATCTGCAGATTTAGTTTGTGGACACTTGTCCCACAATGCAAAACCCAAAGAAGGAAAAGAAGCTGCTGTCAGCTGGAAAATTTCAACACATTTGTCCACATTTCTTCAGAAGAGTCTTGGAAAATGAATTGTATTAAATCCTTTGAAAAACATTTAGCTTCTCTTTGAAAGGATGTTTTGAGCTTTCAGCAAAATCTGATGTTCAACCTGCAGCTGAGCTTTGGCCCATAGAGGTTTCACATTAAACACACGAATGGATGCTGGATGTCCGCGTGGGACATTCTGGATGGAAAATGACAAATTTTGCCATTTTGTTTGGAGGACTGCTGATGTCATATTAAAGTCAGGCTGCAGTTTGTTGGGGTTCAGGGTCAGGTTTTTATGCTGCAGTTATAACGAGTGTCCATCAGGCCATTTTTCAGACAGCTGATTGGACGATTCAGGCCGTCAACATGAGGACAAACAGCCTCAGTGCAGAGAAACATGTTGACTGAGTGACGGTCATTATTGAACACTGAGTGTGGTGTTAAAGAGCAGCTCCTCACTCATTACAGCTAATCCAATACTGACACACACACACACACACACACACACACACACACACACACACACACCGATGTGCCTCAGTGAGCACATAACATTCCTCTGAGAACATGAATGTTGCAGCGAAAAGAAAAAGAGCTGGAGTGTGAGTGTGTGTGTGTGTGTGTGTGTGTGTGTGTGTGTGTGTGTGTGTGTGTGTGGGTGCAGCTTCAGGTTTGTGTGTTATCTCTGCCTGAATCTCTCGCAGGTTGTGAAACCGACATATTCCGTTCTCCTCTCTGAGCTCTGATTGGCTGCTGCTCTGATTGTGATCTGCTCCTCTCAGTGTTCTTAAAACGACTGACAGCCGAAAAAAAATTGGACAGACTTTTGTTTTTTT